>BMAO01015264.1:110972-380651 GCA_019973975.1 Trichonephila clavata | reverse complement strand
GAGTCATAAGCACCAACAAATTAACATACAATTACTAATAGCTATATCATTTTAGACAACATCCTCACAACGTATGCAGATGCCTTAAATAATAATTATAATTTATACTCTGAATATCACGTAAGCATAGAATAAGAAAAATTTTGTGTGTGTGTGTAAAGAAAATGTTTGTCAAAATTCATTTGTTTTTCACCCCTATTGATAATTCTATTTAAGAGTAATGTTTCCATTTTTCAAAGAAATTGCTTTAATATGAATGCAAACTTTTTTTAGAGCTTATTTTAATTTTATATCGCAAGCATACGTTTCGCACGTTTTTTTTTTTTTTTTGAAAAAAAAGGAAAAATAATTTAAGTGCTAAATTTTTTTAAATAAGCAATTTTTCTTGCTAGCCTTATAAACATATTAAAGATCGTTAATGGAGTAATGCATAATTGTTTTAGCACAAATTACGCATTTTATCATTTTGCTAACAGAATGTCTTTTAATCCTAAATATATATATATTTCAATTTTACATTTAAATATATATATATATTATGAATCTCCTCTGTAATAAATTGCAAAATTTTTTAACTGTACCAATTTTGTGCTTGCAAATTTGAAATATATTTTCCTTGATTTTTTATACTGATATTATTTTATGCTTTGTGTAAAGTGATAATTCTGTGCTTTATTTTACCGTTAGGGGTTTGATATAAATCCTTCTAATAATAATTGCGATTAATTATTCATGAATTTCTGATACAAACGACGAATTTTATTTAAAAATAGTTCACAAATATCTTTGTCAAAGAAATAAAATAATTGCATTTTTTTTATTCTTTCGCAATAATATTATTCTAAAATGTGTCGTATCCTATCGCTACCCCTAAGATTACCAACTCCCATTCGGGTATTACCTGAATCCGAACGTGTTGAATGCATAATAAATTCAGTACTCATTTTAACAAATCAATCTTATTTATTGATTTTTCTTAATTAAGAGATTACACAAATACTATTCAATTTTAAGAACAATAAAACACAGTGGAGAATGAGAAGGGTTCAATAATCATGAACGACGGAATCCTATCTGAATCTACGAAAGATCGACGCGTACAATTACAGCTACACACTTATACTTAATTGTAATCTATAGAACTAACCTGATTTCTTATGTTATGGCAGGTTCATCTAGTTGGTTCTTTAAGATCTTGATTGGATCAACTTGAATTAGGATTCCTTTCATAGGCGACTTATTTCTCAGCTATTCTCGCAGTTCTTTTATGAACTAATTTTATCCACAACGGTACGATAGAACTCCACTTACAACATCTACGGTTTACATTGAAAAACACTTTCTCATTTCATTTTCATTCTCCTTTTTAACTCGCTAAACCCGAACTTATATAAAATATCTCATTTGCATAAATCACGCTTTGGCTCCCGTGGAGATTGGTTGAAATAAATAAACATTAAAGAATATATGAGAAGGTTAGTGAAACGCGTAAGAACCCGTCACAACCCCTCCGAGAAAAAGTGTGACTTATTGAAGGTTTAAACGACCTGAAGAACTCGGTAATACACCTAACGCCTGAAAAAACACTAAACCTGCACAAAATTTTAACTCTAACTCTAGAATGCCTGAAAACACTGAACTTGCAGAAAATTTTAACTCACTAAGTTTAGAAACTTTAATTAAACTAGCACACAGAAATGACTACACAAAGGGGTACTCCACTCTAATTTATTGATCATTTACATAAATTCCCTACAGTGCATCCCATTCGGGCGAAGATCAGGGGAAAACCTTTTAAGGAAAAAACCCTGATCATGCACTTTACTTAAGTGCTAATAAATATAAAAAAATTTACAATAATATCTTCGTACGACATCAATCTTTCATCTCATCACTATGTTCAGGGACCGCTGCCCTGAAAGGAAACCTTGTCAATTTTCTTTTTAAAACATGACATTAAATGCACAGAACTTTTATACAACTTCCTTATTGACATAAATATGGCATCCATTATATATATATATAGTCTCATAACAAAATAACCTTTATCTGGTTTCATTTTCAAAAATTCCCAATCAATCGCGCTGCGCTGTTAATGTTTTTGTTAGTATTCCTAATTACGCCGCGCCCGAAACCAGACACTACTTATACATCTTAATAATTACACACAAAAATATATACATTTTTTACATAGAATATATTACAACAAACAATACAAGTAATCTCACATATAAAGCCTCGTCTTTAAAGTGTAGCAAAACAATTGCAATTCAACAAATGTTTTTCCACAATTTGGAAAAAAATTAAATACAAAGCTTTTTCAATCGATTTGAAAATGCACACAACTCAGTGACGCTTTTGTACGCTAATTTTACAAAAAAAATAGACTAGCATACATGGAAAATACTCTGAACTGTCTGTCAGAGGAAAAATAAACAAATTAGAATTATACAACCTGGCTAGTCTTTAGATCCAATCTGCATAGGCTTTGTCTCCAACCACGGCCTCTGTACTGGATGACCTTGTCCTAGGGCTGTCCTCTCTGCGCACCCACCTTCTGGGTCTCCTCTTCCATTGAGTCCGCTGAAGCTGATATGCTCCTTCTGAGGCGTTCCTTCCATCTGCGAGATTCTGGCTGCTGTCCACTCGACGTCGGCTCCGGAGGTTGTAAGGGCAGTTCCGTTTCTGCTGGATTGGACGGGATATGTTGCATTTGAATCTGTGGGATGGTCCTGGAATTGTTCCTACCGATTTCCTCTCTTCACTGTGGGATGGTCTTGGAATTGTTCTTCAGAATTCCTCTCTTCCACCTTTCTATACCGCTTTTTTGAGGGACGAGACGGCATTGACGAGGCCAACTTTCTCTCGTCTCGGGATACCTGGGCCTCCGATCTCTTCTTAATCTGTATGTTCTCAACCCAAGATTCGGGCCTTCCTCTTTTCTCTCTCTCTGTCCAACGTGGCTTTCTTTTCCTGAAATTATACACATCACCACCCCCCGAAGAAACAGTAGACTCCGCCCGCTCACGTTTTTTCCTTCTCACCTCCTCTCCATCGCGTCTATTCATAACAATATCTCTACTACCTTCCAAATTTCCTGATTCTGATCCTCTACGACAATTCCCATCACTTTCTGATTGCATTAATCTCGGCTGCCTATCTCCAACCTGTCTGATGCTACTGCATTATGATCACTACTTCTCGCAATTTCCGATTCGGCAACACTGTCCTCTGATTCTCTTTGATGATAAATTCTCGCCTGATCCACATTAACAGTTATTCTTTTACCCAACTTTAATATTACTAAATTATTATGTTTCACACTCAAAACTTTATAGGGGCCCTCAAACTTTGGCATAAATTTACCCATCATTTTCTTACTTGCCGAACTCAACGGGTGAGTTTGAACCAACACTAGGTCATCAACCTTCACATTAACTTCACGCCTCTTCTTATTATAATATTTCGCCCACTTCTCGTGGTGGCGCTTTGTATGTATCCTAGCCTCTTCAAACAACTTTTCTATATTTCCACAAACTACCATATATTTCCATCAGTTACCATTACTAATTTTTTAAATGGAGTGATTAACTTTCGACCTAAAAATAATTCCGCCGGTGTTTTACCCGTTGTCTCACGTACTGCTGTCCTTAAAGCGTAACCAAACTCACGCAGAAATTGGTCCCAGTTAGTGTGATTATCCGCAACAAAACTCGAAATCATTTTTAGAAGAGTATGATTAACTATTTCCGTTTCATTAGCTTGTGGACGATATACCACAGTTTTAACGTGTTTTATGTTCAACCTGCGAAATACTTGCTCAAAAACTTCGGATATCATTTGGGGGCCATTATCACTAATTAACTTAACTGGAGCTCCATAACGCGAAATATAATTCTCAAAAAATGCATTGGCAATTGCTTTAGCCGAAGCTTTCCTTAAGGGAACTATTTCAACCCATTTAGAAAAATTATCTGTTATTACTAAAATAAATTTATAGCGTTCTGGACTAGTTGCAGGGTATGGGCCTAATAAATCTAAAGATACGATTTCATTCGGAAAATTCGTTACTATCGGAAATAACTGACCAGCTGGTAATCCGTTCTTATAATTAAATTTTTGGCATTGGTCACAGGTTGCTACATATTTATAAATGTATTTCCTCATGTATGGGAAATAACACGCGTCTTTTAATTTTAAGTAGGTTTTCTTTTTGCCTAGATGGCCTGCCATCGGCGAGTCATGGAATTCTCTCATAACATCTTTACGTAATGTTTTGGGTATAAATACTCTTAATTCACCTAGTGTGGTTGTATATTTTGCATAATATAACAACCCATCTATTAACTTAAAGTCGCGAGGCCAATTTCTACAGATTGACTCATTAATGGAACTATCGTCAGGATTTTCTAAAAACCGCAAGATATGACCTAACTCCGGATCATTCCTCTGTTCCTCTCTCAACTGTTCTCTAGACGATAATACTAACGACCTAATCACCGCACAAGACACCTTTGGTTCTTCATTACTTTCTAACGGGTTTCTAGACAATATATCAGCTACTACATTTTGCGTACCTGGGCGATGTTCCCATTCCACATTAAAATTTGCCAACTTAAGCATCCACCTTATCATTCTAGACGACAAATTCTTTCCATTCGTTAATTTGGTAAGTGCAGCATGGTCTGTTATCACCTTAACCGGCAAGGATCCGAAATAAGTGCAATATTTATTTAACGCCCATATGACAGCCAAACATTCACGTTCCGTCACACTATAATTTCTTTCAGCGCGGTTTAATGTTCTTGAGGCAAACGCAATAGGCCTATTATTCTGTGTCAATACTGCTCCTACCTCCACTGAACTAGCATCCGTATAAAGTTCAAAAGCTTTGGAAAAATCTTGTAATTGTAACACTTGAGCTTCCGTCACTGCTTTCTTAATACGATCAAAGGCTTCCTGCGCCGATTCCGACCAACGGAACTTAGAATTTTTCCGTTTTTAACCATACAAGGGTTCACACATGTCTGCGTAGTTCTTAATAAACTTTTGATACCAACCCGTCATTCCTAAAAATTTTGATACCTGTTTTGCAGTTTTTGGAGGTTTCATTTCAATAATTGCTTTTACCTTCTCCTCATCTGTTCTAACTCCTTCTTTATTTATAACTAAACCCAAATAACGTAATTGTTCCCTCGCGAAATGACACTTCTCACGATTCAACGTTAAACCAGCCTCTTGCAACAATCTGAATACTTCCCGTAAGTGCTCTACATGGCGTTCAAAAGATGGAGATGAAATTATTACATCATCCATATAGCAGTGGGTAAAACGCCCGAGAACTGGTTTGAGTATCAATTCAATTGCCCTTTGAAAATTTGGAGCTGCCCCCGAAAGGCCAAATGGCATGCGAGTAAATGCAAAAGTACCATTTTTTGTAACAAACGCCGTCTTATGAATATCTTTGGGGCCTACTGCCATCTGAAAGTATCCGCTGCGTAAATCAAGTGATGACATAATTTCGGTGTGTGGAATATTAGTGCTCAAATCATCAATTATTGGTAGCGGATATCGTGGATACCTCGTGATCGCATTTAATTACCTATAATCTATTGCAAACCCCTATAAGCTTCTGGGTCGTCTAACGGCAACCCGTTTTTCTTCCGACATAAAACAACTAGAGACGCGTAAGGCCATGTTGTTGGAATTATAGTTCCAATCGTCCAACATCTTCTGAACATGGTAGTCAATGATACCCTGTTTGACCCTGTCATAGCGATAAGGTCTCGAAAAAACTGGAGGATTATCACCCGTATCAATTTCATGACAAAACACATGTGTCAGACCTGGCTTAACTGAAAATAAGCCTTGAAATTCCTTAAACAAAATCTGCAACTTCTGTTTTTGCCTTGCATTTAACTTAGTGTTTGATAAATCTATCTGAACCGGTTCGTCCGAAATTGTCACTTTCTCAATCTGCGAATCCGGAATGATTAACGATTTCGTAAAAAAATCAAACTTATCTTTGCATGCGACATAAAATCAATACCCAGGATGCATGGATATTGCATCTCAGTAATCACATGAAATTTCCACAACTTCGAAAATTCCCTGATCTTAATTCGTAACTCAATTGTGCCTAAATTTCTGCATTGTGACCCTTGAGCCGTAACTACTTCAGCTAACGATTTCTTAATAGGACAAAAATAAAAATATGATCGGTATGACTTTTCTGAAATAAATGACTTCTCCGCACCTGTATCCCAGAGAGCTTTTATAAACGTGTTATGTAAAAGAATGGACACATACGGAATATCAACTGGTGATAACCGTAATGAATTAAGTTTAATTCTATTAGGAGGATCTCCTTCAACACGATCTCTTAGAAAGTTTAAATTGGCATTTCTCTGCCTTCCGCTGTTCCAATCAACACGCCTCCTATTCTGCTTTGCTTAATCATCACTAGGACCCTTCCTAACCATCATCCTACGGTTCTGATACCGGTCTGTTCGCTGATTTGGTTGGTTGTTGCGATTTCCTCCCTCGAATCCTTGAATTTGATAATTACGACGAGAAAAATTATTCGCACCCCTGCTGATCATTTTGTTTATTTCTGACCCCTGCATCTCTCCAATTTCCATTATTCCTTCTTTCCGCAGGATTCCTACTCATATTCCAACCTCGTCTAGCAAAATTATTACTCGAACCCTGGGTTTCTCTGCAACTATGACGTTCCTCATACCGGTCTACCAATTCTAACAACTGAACTTTCGTTGTGGGGTTTCGAACTTCTAAATAATCCATAATTTCGGATTAGAGTCGCATTACTATGTGATCGACCAATTTTAGCTCATCATAATTCAAATTTAAAGTCTTATGGACTTTTAATAGCTGGAAAATAAAGTCTGACGGGGCCTGACCTCTCCGCTGCTTCGACGAAAAAAACTGAGCCTCTAACTCTGATTTATTCCGTACTACTGGAAAACTATCCGACAACTTCTTTTTAAGCGTTGCGAATGGCAGTCGCTTCTTCATTTACACACTCAAATCCAATGACCTCGAACCAGTCTAACGCTCTCCCAATTAAATGACCCTTTAAATACGCTCACGCCAGATTCGCCGGTATTTCATAGTAGGCTATATTATCATCAATATTGTTAATAAACTCAGACAAATTTTCTTTACCCGAAAAAAAATAATTCCGCCAAAACTCTAAATCCTGCACTTGCTCTTAATTCCGGTATTTCGGTTGGGCGCCAGTGTCGTAGCCTATCGCTACCCCTAAGATTATCAACTCCCCTTCGGATATTACCTGAATCCGAACGTGTTGAATGCATAATAAATTCAGTACTCATTTTAACAAATCAATCTTATTTATTGATTTTTCTTAATTTAAGAGATTACACAAATACTATTAAATTTTAACAACAATAAAACACAGTGGAGAATGAGAAAGGTTCAACAATCATGAACGACGGAATCCTATCTGAATCTACGAAAGATCGACGCGTACAATTACAGCTACACACTTATACTTAACTGTAATCTATAAAACTAACCTGATTTCTTATGTTATGGCAGGTTCATCTAGTTGGTTCTTAAGATCTTGATTGGGTCAACTTGAATTAGGATTCCTTTAATAGGCGACTTATTTCTCAGCTATTCTCGCAGTTCTTTTATGAACTAATTTTATCCACAACGGTATGATAGACTCCACTCACAACATCTACGTTTACATTTGAAAAACACTTTCTCATTTCATTTCATTCTCCTTTTTAACTCGCTAAACCCGAACTTATATAAAGTATCTCATTTGCATAAATCACGCTTTGGCTCCCGGTGGAGATTATTTGAAATAAATAAAACATTAAAGAATATATGAGAAGGTTAGTGAAACGCGTAAGAACCCGTCACACATATAACACTTATTCGTATAAATACGAGTAATCTTCCAAACCTACAGCAATTAAATCAAATTTTTGCTTAATATTTCGATATGGATTTTCAAATACATTAAGAAAACAAAATATGTAAATGGTTTTTGACTAATTTGTGATTTTATTCATAATTATATATGCTGTATGTACAGTTTAAACCTCGCGCTGAGCATTTTGCGTCTGTATAAATGTTCTTGTCTTATATTTAGTTTTGTCTACTTTGTGAATATGTAAACCTTTTATCTTATTTCATATTTCCTCACAGATCTAATTTATTTAAACCATATAGAATTAAACATTAAGAAAAAAAATATTATTTTTATAAAATTTTAAGTATGTATTTATTAAGCATGTGCATGCATATTAAATCAAATGAGAATTCAAAATTTTTGCTAGTTTTGATTGGTACAAACTACTGGACTGTAGAATTGGTTTACCAAACTACCATAACATATATAACACTACTATATATTTATGTGTGTAAATGTTTTATTACTTTACCCAATTTAAACAGATAGATCCCAAAATTATTTTCAAATGAAAATATTTTTTAATTATCATGAATTTTACAAATAATTAATTTCTATTGCATGTGTATATTATTAGCGAAACAATTTAAATCAAATGCTTTGAATCCACTTACGATCAACCATCTTATTATTAAAGCGTTATTGTTTACCCTCTTTAAACCCACCATCTTGCTATAGTTGATTATTTTCTGAAAAAATGTACTAAAAACATGAACGAACATTTTTAGCGCGTTTTTCACGTAGTGGAACAAAAGCGCTATTAGGACGCAAATTTCGTCTTCGTTCCATATTTTGTCGTATGTTTTTCTCATCCAATAAGCAACCAATTGACCTCGGGCTTACGGCATTTGGTCGCATTTGTGTCCTAGATGAGCCGAATCATATTTAAATTTAATCATTTTTAATTTTTTTTAATACAGTACTATTTTCTGTTATTAAAAAGTTTATTAGTTGCATTATTGTAAAATACAACATGTGAAAAACGCGTTAAAATTACTTGGCCATGCCAATGATTGATATCTTATTTTTCAATTACGCTCTACATTAAATATTTATTTCTTAAATTTTGGCGATTCATATGAGCTAATGTTTAATAAATGTTGCTGAAATAAAAAAAATAGAATTTTTTTTTTATTTATTTAAAAAAACAATTTTTAGAAATTTTTTTCATTGAAAATAAAAATATTTTTTAAAGTTGCATTTTAAAAATGGTAATTTATTTTAAAAGTAGAATTTGAAAAAACGGGTATTTGGATAATAGGAACTTTTAAAAAAATGCGTCGTCAATAAAATTATATTTAACGAAAATTTATCTTCACTAAAATTAAGTATAATTTATCACTAAAATTGCATAAAATTATTTTGCAGAAAAATGATTAATGTAGAATATTATCTCGAATAGTAATATCTTTATTCAAAGATGTAGTTATTTTATTTCATTTTATACTATTTGTATATTATTATAGCCCTTAAAGAAACAGAAGATTTGTTTTCAAAAGCAACGATATCAAATCATCATAATTAATGAGTCATTCAAGATAGAAATGCTTTTGAAATGAAAAAGCAAATAATACGCAAGAGAAATTTCAAAAGCTTCTTTAAAAAAGATATCATTTTAGATAATTCTAAGCAAATTTTACTCCAAATTGAGATATTAATAATATTTTGAAAACAAGTACTTAGATAAAGATAAAGATATTCCTTAGATAAAGATTGAATTAAGTTATAAAAAATAATGAAAATTATACTGGTCTTATCATCTTGAAAGCAATTTGTGAATTTTAAAACAATAAATAGAATAAAGTAAAAAATGTGGTTGATTGCGTCAATAAAGTAGAATTAGCAGACTGAAGGGCCTAGAGCTATCAAAATCAGCATAAAATCGGGAATGGAAATATATGTTAGGAGGGTTTTTTTTTTAAAAAAAAAAATATTGGATAATAGAGTAATCGATTGGAAAATCCAGAAATTATTTCTTTCTTCCCTTATTTGTTTTTCGCTCTTTATTTATATCAACAAAACAGATTGAAGTGTTTCTCAGAAATTAAAAATTTAGGAACATATCTAGTTATTGTGATATACTTTGAATGTATAAAAGAATAATCTTGAAAAAAAATTTTTTTTTTAATTTGCATAGGCTCTTTAATTTTTTCTTCCACGTACTCCTCTTACGTCACTGCAAATGCTTCTCTAATTATTACAATTTTTTTTACCTTAAGCCTTTTCATTTTTTTTCTTTGTATTTAGTTCCAATGAAGCGAATAAAAATAACGTCCCCCCCCCAAACATTCATCAATCATAATTTAGTGTTTGATTATAGATCCTTCACGGAAGCAGTGAAGAGGAATTGTTCTCGTCTAGATCTCAAATGAACAGTGGTAGATAATTTAATTTTTTTTTTTTTTTGACAATTAATCTGAAAAAAATAAGTGAAATTTTTGATAGATTTGAATTTTAGTTGATGAAATGAATAAGAGTGTTTTCTATAAGGGTACCTATAAAATAAAGAAAGCACATTAAATTCAAAGCAAAAAATAAAAGTACCATTTTTTGTAGTGTACATATAAGCATTCTCTAGAACCTTTCTTGAAACATAACATCAGGTTTCTTTCTCCGAATTTATATTTCTATTCACCTCTATGTCATGATGCGTAGTTATATTCATTTCTTCTTCAGAACATGTAGTTATAATTTCTGAAAACGAAAGAAATAGATTTCTATTCGTTTCTTTATCAGGATGAGTAATTCTATCCAATTCCTTATCGGGGTGTGTAATTCAATTCATTTCTTTTTCAGGACATGTAATTCTCTTAACTTCTTTTTCAGAATGTGTAATTCTGTTTCATTTCTTTCTCATTATGTAATTCTATTAATTTCTTTCCCAACGTGTAATTCTATTCATTTCTTTCCCAACGTGTAATTCTATTCATTTCTTTCCCAACGTGTAATTCTATTCATTTCTTTCCCAACGTGTAATTCTATTCATTTCTTTCCCAACGTGTAATTCTATTCGTTTCTTTCTCAGAACGTGTAGTTCTATTTCTTTCTTTTTCAGAATTCATATTTCTATTCATTTCTTTATCAGAATGAGTAGTTCTATTCATTTCCCTATCAGGGCGTGTAATTCAGTTCATTTCTTTTTCAGGACATGCAATTCTCTTAATTTCTTTTTCAGAATGTGTAATTCTTTTTCCTTTTTTATCAGCATATAATTATATTCATTTATTTCCCAACGTGTAATTAATTATATATTCATTTCCTTCTCAACGCGTGTAATTCTATTTATTTCTTTTTCAGAATGGGAGATTGTATTTATTCATTTAAGAAAAAAATATTTTATTCGTATTTAAAAAGTTTAAAAACAACTATGTATTTGAGGGGAAGAAAAGAATTTTTTTCAGTATTTTGATAAAGCAGTCTACTCCTCAACATTATGGAGTGTTCATGATGAACGATTAGCCAGGATCGCAAACTGATACCTGTGGTTGTTTGTTTTCGTAGAGTCATGTTTTTTTTAATTCTGGTGTCCAAAAATTTAACATTGTAAAAAAGCGGATGCATACTAAATTTGTAGGTTCATAGTACGTTGACATGGTGTGGAAATTTGAAGTTTGATAGCACAGATGTCATCTCGTCCTTATCACTTGACTGCAGTTAGAAATACTGAGGTCCGTTGCCGTTTTCTTTCGTGTTGCTTTGAAGTGTATGTTGAATAAACAACCCATCCACCGACGAAAATGACATATAGCATTATATATTTTATTTTTTTTAAAAACCCATAAAAATTTATAAAACTCGTACGTTAGTGCGCAATACAATGTTCAAAATTTTTATTTTTGTTCATTTCAAGCAAATACGGAATCAAACTTTAATTCATAATCTTTTTGCTTTTGCTAGTGCGCGTATCGCTTCTTAAATTGTACACTTAATTTAAGGTATCTGACTACCCTAAAATTGTGAATTTTGTCAAAATTTTACAATATTTTTAGGATTTTACATAATAGGCCATCTTATTAGCTTTATAAAATACCAATTTTTTTTATTTTTCGCTCGCTAAAACAAAAGTTGCAAGTGTTTTTGTAAAAGAAGATGCTACTACATTAAACAAGATATCATACATTAAAATTCGTTTTACTCGAAATGTTTTTTTTAATGCTCAAACGGGGACAGCGATTGCTCAAAAAGTTTTGAAAATAACTAACTGAATTTTTTTGTGTATGTTATATGTAACAGTAGAAGTGTTTAAAATTCAGATTTATCAATCACGGTTTTATTACAAAGTTTACAGTCCCTTCTATTAATATAATTACTGTTTCTTTAAGCAATTTCTTATAAATAAGATAAACAACTCTAGTTTTTGTAAATATTAAAATATCTCTTATCTTGAAGGTCATTTTAGAAATTAATAACATAGCAGCACATAATATTTGAAAAATTGAAAATTTCTTTATAAACATTTGGTACAAAATGGGCCTGGTTGATGTTATTTTTTGCAAATTTTTACCATTTTCTTCTATTTTAGTAATAATAATTTATTTTTCTCTTCTTAATTTTAGCATATTTTTCTTACACCACAAACTAAAACCACAACAAAAAATACCCATATCTCCATTTTTTAAAACCAGTTGGCACAAGTAGTCGTCTACCTTAAGGAGAAAAAAAAAACTTTATATGTATTGGTACTCCAAGCACATATATATTTAAATAATAATTTTCAAAGTTAACGGTGTGCTTGTATCTACAAATTTAACATTTTGATGCAATCGCTTAGAAGAAAACAAAACTTATTACTTAAAGTTTAGATAAGAAAATAAAGCTAAAGAGTAAAATCACAAAGCTCGAGTAA
Source organism: Trichonephila clavata (assembly GCA_019973975.1). Lineage (NCBI taxonomy): Eukaryota > Metazoa > Arthropoda > Arachnida > Araneae > Nephilidae > Trichonephila > Trichonephila clavata. The sequence continues at coordinate 367,839 of BMAO01015264.1, read as the reverse complement.
ACACTTAATATATTTGTGGGAAAGTGCGCAGCTGTTTACTTTTTCAGTTTTTTTTATCCCATTATAAAACTTTTTTCAAAGTTAGCTGCAAAAATATTATTTTCTTCTAACAAAATGTTCAAGTAAGAAATTTTTCGTAATTATGGTGAACAAAGTTTTCATAGGAAAGCATCTGATTAATTACTGTAAATTGCTTAAATATTTTGGCATGTGTTAGAAAAACAGACTTATTTTGATTTTGCTTGTGCCCTGTTTTTATCAAATTGGATGTTGGAAAGTAAACAAAACTTTATTGTTGTCGAAAATTAAAATTACGTTTGCTAGAAAGTTTTTAATTTAAATTTCCTTATATTACGAGCTATTTAATAAATTAATGAACTGATATTTATGTCTAGAACTCTAAGCTATTTTTGTTTAAATAACTAAAGGTAACTTTTATTATTCACATTGGATAAATTGATTTCAAAGGCAACTTTTGATTGTGATTTTTTTTTTAAATTTCTGCATGATATCATACAATAAGAAAGCAATTTTGGATGAGATTTAAGAATTAGACAGCATTTTCCCAGGTTTATTTATAATTATTATTTAATGTATTTACCTACATATGCTTTTCAGAATATAAATAATCAAAGTAATGACCAGTTTCCCATATTGTAATATTGTAAAAGATATAACTGGATCAATATATATTTTAAATTTATGCTCTAAATATTCGACTGAACTGCTTAGTGTTTGATTAGGATTATTAAGGAGCCATTTTACTTTATGTATTTAAATAATCAACCATATATCTATTTCACGTGACATTTTTTAAATCTTCATATTTTGTGGCTTAACCATCTACCGTATTTACTCGAATCTAAGCCGCTTTTTTTCAAATAGTAATGCTACTGAAACAATGAATTATGAAAAAATGAACTATATGAAAAATGAGCTTTCGGGCAGGAAAAAAATTTGCAGGATGAACCAATTAGATCACTTACAAGCTCATTTATGTATTTAAAAGTATATAATAATGGTAAAACAACTAATTGTTCACTTCTTATTAATTCTCTTTTACAATTTATTTTAATTTCGTAAAATTGGATTTATCGATAAACTATTTTACAATACTTTTCCTTTTTCACAAAAACTTCTTCAGGATTTGTGGAGTGTCTAAAAATCTACGTGGCGGCTTAGATTCGAATCGTTATTGAGAACGAAAGTTCAAAATCCTTTTAAATTGTCATACTACCAAAAGTAGTTTAAGATAAGAATCATTATCTAATTATTATTTCTTTATCTTTTATCTAGATTTTTTAAAAAAATATATCGCATATCCTTTTTATAAAATATCTACGACAAATTTATACTACTGCATAATAGTTAAATTCAAAGGAATTTAATTTCGAATTTATCAAATGCACTTTTTGACTTAAACAAACACTTAAGTCAACTAAAATATTGAACAAATTATAATTAGTGTAATTAAAACCTAAAATAGAAAAATTATACTGCAGTTACTCATCCAACTGAGGAATAAAATACATGTTATCGTCAGAGTCGCTTATAGAATCTGCGTTCTTTTGCAGTCGTTGCGTTGAGGGCCTTTATGTATAATGCAGTAAGCAAACAACAACAAAAAAAAAAACAATGATGAATGGTTACTTTTATAAAAATTCAGAATTTAGCCTTTTAAGGCCTTGAGCCCGAAAACTTGTTGTAGCTTTTCTTACATCTCAGACCTTAAATGAGCCGTCTTATTCAAACGTCGTTTATTTTTATCTTGAAGTCCTACGTCTTAGTTTGTATTTTAAACATTTACTTAGTGGTGTATGAAATATATAGCTCCCTTTTTTAACTTTTTAATTCTTTGCTTATGCCACAGCAGTCACATTTGGATTATTTAAACGTTCCAAATAAAGAATGACTGTACTAACTTCGGGCAAGAGGAAAGTCGTAGTGTCTGTTCTCTATCTTGATGCCCAAACTGAGTTCATTTTCTTTTTTCAAATTCTTCATTAGGTGAAACTTTCTATTTTGTTCTATGTATAGAGATGTATTTTAATTTATTTTTGGATAAAGCAGGTTAGGCTTAGTTCACTGGAAAGATGTACTCGAAAGTGGAATTGATTTGTGTAATTTTCTTACTTGAAATTGTACTTTATATTGTTTGTCATTAGTTTGTTATATTTAATTTTAAAATAAACATTTATACCCTTTATAATCTTTTGTTGTAATTAAATGTACCAAACCAAATGTAAATATAATACATTTTTTTACATATGCCTTTTATTCCAACTTATGGCACACTCTTTTAACACATAAAAATAAGACCGAAATTAACGAGTACGTGTTATATGCTACATATGAAAATAGCTTTAAAAGTAAAGTAAATATGAGCATAAAAAATTAGATTTCTACTTATACCTAAATATTGTTCAATTAAAAGAAATTATACCTTACAAACGTTTAACAATGAAATACCTCAAAAATGTTATTTATCCTTGTGCTTTAGGGCTGTAGTCTTAGAAGTAAATCGTTGTTAAAAAGCCCGAGATAATCCTTCGATTAATGACTTTCAAATATCAGAGCATTGCAAATGTACATTCCAGGTTTCTTTGTAAAAAAATAGTGCGAACATCTAAAAAACTCAAAAATGCCGTTTGAAAGTTTAGGTGCGCGTAAATCACTGGCCCCTGTAATGCGTCGGAATACACAACCTATTAAAAGACTAACCGCTGTAAATATTTCAATTTGTATTATTCTTATTTTATACTTATACATTTATTTATCCAACAAAACACTTTTATACTAAATATTTTATTATTAAATTGAACAAAATTGCAGGGAAACAAAAACTCCATTTTTAGTACATTTTTCCTTAAGTACGATTCAATTCACAAAAATTGGTCAAAAAATCAAATTTAATTTTTTTTAACTTAAATTAATCTTTATACACTTTTCTATAACATGACAAAACTTGAAAGCTCTAAACTTAAACAACATAGAATTATGATAGTTTTTGCGTTCGTTTTTATTCACATCCCTACGGCAAATCAAAATTTTAAACTTACTTATCTCAGAAAGATAAAATAACTAGTTTCCCTTCATTTAAAATGCTATGGCTTTTTTTCTATTGGGCCTAATGCTTTGATTTTTTAGCGCGTTTTTCACGTAGTGGAACAAAAGCGCTATTAGGACGCAAATTTCGTCTTCGTCTTCGTTCCATATTTTGCCGTAAGTTTTTCTCAGCCAATAAGCAACCAATTGACCTCGGGTTTTCGGCATTGGGTCGCATTTGTGCCCTAGATGAGCCGAATCATATTTAAATTTTCCCATAGTTTTCCCGAATTTTAGTACACATTTACCTGAATTTCGCTAGTTATAACAAAATTTTCTCCAATTTTACCTAGTAAATTTATTGTTTGCAAAATTTTTTTTATAAAATAATCTACCTGCATTTTGGAGGAAATCTTCACAAAAAAAGTTCAGAAAACAAGTATAAAAGGCTTTGATTTTACTTTTTTAATTTAATTCTTTTTTTAAACAGTAAAATTATAAGATATATAGTGTGAAGCGAAAATAGATACATATTTGTCTCATTATTTTCTGTCAGCTCAATAGTAGTACATTTAGAGGAGTGGTACAGTACACTACTTTCTGTTAGTAAAAAGTTCATTAGTTGCATTATTGTAAAATACAACATGTGAAAAACGCGTTAAAATCACTTGGCCATGCCAATGATTGATATCTTGTTTACCTATTGCTAATAGTACATGTAACAAAAGTTGGTATGCATTTTTGCATCAAAGCGATGCTTATTTTATTAAAATAATTGAACTCAGAATGTGTACACTTTTTAAGAAATTTTCAATAAGCATTCATAAAAAGAAGTGTTGTATGAATACCATTAATGTTTTCACAAAACCCATACCAACTTTTGTTACGCATAGTTTGACGTACTTGTGAATCACATTTTATGCGTGTATGTAAATTTTTGTAGGAAATTTAAAGTTTTTCTTTAAAAAACTAAATGCTTAGCTTTTTTATGAAATTTTGAGCTCAAAATCTGTTTTACATAGTATACACACATAGGAGGCAACTAACCAAATTTTGGAAATCCTTAAATTATAAAAATGTTTGCTTAAATCGTGCCATGTCCCCCAAAATGCAAAGTTCCAACTATAATATTTAAAATTCAGCGTAATTTACAGTACAATATAAATATTATACTCAAATGCAAAAAACATCTTCATTGCCTTTCCCTTTACCAATGTCCGTGGCGTAACTGACTATGAAGACGGTTGATCAATACATTCACTCTTACTTAGCTTTCTAGTACTAACGGACCAGAGTAGTCGATTGAGAAATGCCATCATCACTCAAATCTCGAAAATATTGGCAAATACGAGGGACGAAAGTGCATCTGTCAGCCTTCAGGACACATGAGTGATGATTTGTTCCCACGATATCAGTAAATCATGATGTGTCCTGAGAGAATTGAGATGTGGAAAATTACTATGGGCTCCTAGAGTATCTCAACGATCCCATTGAAAGTGCCTGAGTTGTGTTCAATTGTCGACAAAATGTATAATCAATTAAGTTAAAAGCCGCTATTTATGTCACAATCGACATCATTTAGTTTGTAAATTTGTTCGACTTATTTGTGGTTCGTAAATGGGACTTTTGCAAGTCGATTGTTTTATTTGTTTTATCTGTAGATGCAGTAAGTTTTTATGTAATAAAAATTCAGCTGCTAAGTTAAAGCTAGAATATTATAATAAAAATAAATTATACAGAAATGAGATTATACCCACATTAAGTCAGCTTTGGATTTATTAAATTGTAATTTGCGGTTTTATTTTATCTGCTTCAATAATGATTTAATTTTTGCTCTGTACATCCATTTTAAAGTTTTGAAAATGAGAGGAAATATAGCAATATACCCGGAGAAGTTGAATGGAAGTATAAAAAAAAAACTAGCTATGTTTTCTATACTCATGGATGATTTCCGAGAGATAAAACATAATTTATATTTATATATCTATAACTTAACTGCTGATTAAAAGCTATGCGATTTACACGCCAGTGCCACCGTTTTTCACATAGGCAATCATACGAGGTGTATGGGGGGAGGAACAAATAAGCAAACGTTTCTCTGAAATAAGTAAATCATTTACAAATTCTATAAAGGTCATTTTATTGCATTAAAAAGCCTTAGGGATACTATTCCTGGTAGCATCGCAAAGGAAGGGGTCGTATTTCGCTAAGACGGATCCGGGACACTCAACACATTGGATGAGCCAGATGGATAGATACGAACGTGGCAGTCAAGGAGTTAAAACCCTACTCATGATGGGGTTTAGAAGAGGAAATATCTCTTGCGATGACATAATAACATCCGCTTTCCAAAGCATTTGCCTTACTTTATATTAAAAAGATGAATATTAAATCCGGTAATTACTTACGTTTTCATGCTATAAAACACGCTATCAGTTATATTTTCAGTAATATATTTTATACTGACTTATATTAAAAAAAAACAGAATGTATGCAAAATATTTTTGTGAAAAAAAATTATTTAAAAAAACCCCCTGATTTGAATGATATGAGTTCGGTTTCACAAGAGGTAATAAAATTTTTGATTGGCAAAACAACTTTCAATCAATTTGTAAAAAGACAAAAAAAAATCTGCATTAAAATCCATTAATAATTAATAAAGTTTAAGAGAAATAAAAGTAGTTGTGCTTTTATTTTCATGACAATTCCTGTCCTTATTATTTAACAAAGACACCTGTTTCCGCTTCCGCGTTTCTTTCTTTCTTTTTTTTTAATTCTTACTAAGCAAAAAGATTGATATAAACCACTTGAAAGCGAGAATATTTCCTTATCAAAAAACAAATTATTGAATGAAAAATAGGAAAAGAAATAATTTCCTCATCTTATTCAGCATTCTTACTGAACTTAAACGAGTCCGCATAATGTTCAAAAACAAATGCATAAAATAAATTTTGGGTGTTTCAAAACCCGTTAGAAAATGCGTTATGAATGATGAGATATTTCTTTGTTCAACTGTTCATGAATTCTTAAACTAAAAGGTAAGTCGTTTTTACGCTTAAATATATAACTATACATGTTTAATGATGCAGTTATTGTTTTTAATTATAGAACTACAGTATACTATTTTTGTATGTGAAATTAATTGCTCGCATTTCTAATATACTTATTATTTTTGTGGTTGGTTAATTTTTAATTGACAATATACTTAATATTTCAGCTTGAGTCAGTCTACTGAGGTAATTAGAAAAATAAATTAACAGCCTAAAATTTCATTCATATAGTATTTTCCCATGGTATATTGTATTTTATCAATTTGTGTAAGTTATGTTATTTTCATCATACATAATCTTGTGAAAAAATAGTAGAATTTAAAAAAAGTTTAAAAAAATAATTAGTCAAATTATAATTTTTTTAAAAGAATATTAAAAAAAAAATTAATTAAAAGTGACTGAAAAGAAAAAATTCTATTTTAAATTTAACAAAATAGAACCTTATTTCGAATTTAGAAAAAAAATGCTAAGTAAATTTAAAATGTTATGACTTTTAAAGTCACTACATTAGAACGTCGTTTATCCAAATCAATTGGGACTGGACACCATTCGGATACGCGATTGTTGGGATAACCGAAAAACGAATGCCATCCATGCAGCATATGATACTGGGCACTATACAAATATTGAAAATCATCACATGCGCGAAACGTGCTTGAAGAAAAAGCCAAATAGGTGCAAAATGTCGCAGTTTTACCTTGACTGTGGAAAATAATCACTTATTTTGTGCTGTGTCATTGTAAACCTTCGTTTTTTCGCTGCAAGATCTGACTTTCTTCAGCAGCAGTAGTTGAATAGGACAGCACCCTGATTGTTGTTCGTACCACTCTATAGCTGTTTCTAAAGCAAAAAACATGTCAGCATTTGATGGACCTTTGCTACTTTCGTTATTGTAGTCCTCATCTTCATCCGTTTCATCGTCGACAGGTCAGATTCTTCTTGCACGGAAGTCACAATCTGGTCATTATTTACCATTTGAAATCCGCAGTCTTCTATATCGCATGCCATCCAGGTTTCTACATCAACAAAACTCAACAAAAAGCACGCATACACCACCTCACTTGGAAACAAACTGACCGAATATTCCGCGCAGATGTTTATCAAATCGCACACAACTGAAATTCTCCAAATATCCATCACCTTGGGTTTAGCCGTCACTTTTGGCCTCACAGGAATCAAATGTTCAGCGTTGTACTGTTCGAAAACGTTTTCGGACTTTGGCTAGGATATTTGACGCTCTGGAAAATAAACGTTCGGATAAACGACGTTCTATTGTATTTAAAACTGTCTTTATTATTCTAATCTAGAATATAGACTGTCTTGTAGAGATAAAGAAGACGTTCAACAATTTTTTGATTATTGCGTTCGCATTATTAGCTTCACTATCGCCTTCTTATCAGGAGAACTTTAGAAACACGTTCGAAAGGATAAGATAACATCTTTATTTAACAGAATAAAAGCATTCATAAAGTTTTTATCTTAGAAATATTCATGAATTATTGCATTAATTTATGAGCAAACAAATTATTTTCTTAAATTCGGGCATTAAACTTATATATATTCATTATAAAAATTACATAGGCTATTTTGAGAAGTTGACAAACCTATAGAATATACCATAGTTATTTTTTGTATTATAGGCAGATTATTTTATAAATCTTTGATGAATAAAATCTTTTGAAATATATACCCTTAAACTTTAACAGTTCTGTCTCCTACTAGAAGTCGTATAGTAAAATGAATATATCACCATTTAAGGTATCCGACTACCTTAAAATTATGAATTTTGCCAGAAATTGACAATTTTTTTATGATTTTATTTTATGGGCCATCTTATTAGCTTTATAAAAATACCAAGTTTATTATTTTTCGTTCTTTAGAACAAAATCTTCTAGTAAAATCAGATGCCATTACTTTAAGCAAGATGTCATACGCGTTTCACTCGAAATCTGATATTTTGAAAATAATCAACCGGGGTCGGCGATTGCTAAAAATGTTTTGAACATAATAAAAACTGAATTTTTTTCTGGAAGTTCAGTATAATAATAGAATTGTTTTAACCTTCATATTTATTAATCACTGTTTTATTACAAAATTTACAATCTCTTATGTGAATATAATCACTGTCTTTTTAAGCATTTTCATATAGTAACCGAGAAAAAGTGCTCTAGCTTTTGTAAAAAAATAAAATATCTTTTATCCTGAAGGTCATTTCAAAATTGAATAATATAGAAGCACATTAGATTGAGAAAAATTGAAAATTTGTTCATAAACCTTTGGTGTAGAATGGGCCGCATTTATGGTATTTTTTTCAATTTTTACCTATTTTTTCCCATTTTAGTAATAATAATTTATTTTTCTCCTCTTAATTTTAGCACATTTTTCTTAAAATGCACTAAAAAAAATCTAAATGTAACAACAAAAATCTCCATCTCTCTCTTTTTTTTTAAAAAAAAGTTGTCATAACCAGTCGGATAAATTAAGTTGTTAAACTTATAATTTTCTTATTTGTAAAAAAAAAATAATAATTGTTTTTACATATGGACTTTACATACAACTTTTCTTTGTAACAGAAGTTATATCTCTTGTATACTAAGCGTTCATTATTATTCTTTGTCCGAACTACGCATAAACCCAAAGTACAAACATTTATCATTCTGGATGCAGGTAATATTTTATTTAAATGTTTACATTTGTTTTCTCTCTCTCTTATACGAGTATACTTGAAGTTTTTTAACGTGCAACATTAGGTCTGAACAATAAATCATTTAAAATATGACATGTATTTCACATAATGCGCCATCCACATTCATAAAAGAGTTACTACTTTTGATGAACAAAAATGCTACAGAAAACCGAAGGGCATGAAGATGAGTTATTTATTTATTTGTTTTGACATTTTAAAGTTTAAAAATTATGTCGTAAGAAATGCATAAATATATTTCAAACGTCATCAATCTTCCTCCAGTTCTTAACCGAACAATATACTATTTTATTTTGAATTTCTCGTTCTAAAAACTGTTTTTACTGCACTGGGCAATTTATTTTCCCTCTATAACATTTACAAAAGTTTAAAGTACTAGAAAAAATCATTCCGAGACCTACTCTACTTCCGATAGATCTTGAGCGACATGCCATTTGGATTTGACACGTCGTGGAAAATATTTCACAGATGTTCTTGAAAAGTGCTTTTTATATGCAGATAGCAAATGTAGAACAGGATCTAAAACAGTAAGGATACAAAAAATGCAGAACAGAAGTTCTCTTTTCTCCATCTTTACTCAAATAAAAGTTGAATTTCATTCAAAGGCAATATTTTATTTTTTATTAAACTAGTAATACGAGTTTTATTTTTCATTCAAGCTCGGAATTATTTTAAAATTTTTCGTAAACAATATGTTTAGATATGGTTTTAGTGGATATAAATCTAAGGTAAAGACATAATTCTATTTTTGTACTTTTTGAACTTATCATCTTTCATTTAATTAAAATAAAACTATAGCTATATCATGTATTTAATATATGTGTTGGTATGTGTTGTTTTCGTATATCAGCTTTATTTTAAATAAATTTTTAATAAAATATTATTTAAAAATTTTTCCAACTCGTGAAACTTTTAAGACACGTTAAGAAAAAGCTCGATTTAACATTTCGTATGACCTGGTATTCAGAAAATGATATAGTACAGTAAAACTTGTTTTTGTGCGGTAGATAGGGGCAGCATAAGAAGAAGACACACAAAAAGTTTTCGAAATTTTCATAAATATTTACATATAACAAAAAATATAATCGACATACCACAGAATTTTTTTTTATGCAGTGGAAAGAGACTACATAAAAATGCCGCACTTAGAAAATACATCAATTATTTACGAAATTAATGAAAGTACTTCCAAACAAAATAAATAATTAAATGACGCATGAAAACCTTTTAAAAACATTTACATTCTCATAGTATACAAGGGGAAGCTTTCAAAATGCAAATACGTAATTCACTGTTGCTCATCGTAATCCAAAGCGCGCATCTTTCTGTGATGAATTAGTTCAAAATTACTTTCGTCACTTGAAGATATAATTTCAATCGATTTATTTTTTGTAACCATAAAGTATGTAATGAGTTTTTGCGACGACAGTAAATGTAAATGTCACAATTACATGCATGATCGAAATTATTTTTGGAATTTACAACTCCTTTCAAAACTGGTATCTTTTTAAAGAAAATGCTTTTCCGATTTGTTGGAAAGCTGGATCCCTGCATATATTTTATCCGTTCTCAAAGAATCCGGTTCTTCTCAATCATATCATAATTTATCAAATTATTGATAATGTCACTGTCATTGAAAGTTTCGTCTTCAATCAAGCATGTGCAGCAAGCGCTTTGAGAGGAAGCTATTGAACGTACATTGTCGAGAGACTATTTATAACAAATGAAAATGTGCCTTGAAGTGTTTCTATGTACATTGATAGAAAGCATTACAGTGACGCCAAATCCCTTGAAATTCATACACCGCATAAAAAAAATTCCACACAAAAAAAATCTCATTAAAATAAAGTTGCAGGAAAAAAAGACTGTGCAAATCAGGTTCTAACTGTAACATTTTCAGCTATTCAGACTCGTATTCATAACATATTTATATGGATTTGCTAGCTTGCTTGGAATTTTCATCGGGCGTTCCATCATGCTATGTGACTATACATTGTTTTTAAGTTTTTTTTCATTTAAATCCTATAATTTAGCTTTACATATAAACGATTTTACATAAAAACGTTCTTACAACCATTGCTTCTTTATTTAAAAGAGCAGGGCATGAATTTTCTAAGGAGAAAATATACATTTATGTTTTACGCCTCCTGCACCTTATATCGAAAGGTTTCTGCAAAAAAAAAAAAAAAAAAAAAAAAAAAAAACAGTTTTCAGCTCATATTTAACAGAATATAAATATCTGCCAAATTTCTAGTCTGTAGGTTTAATAGTTCCTAAACATGAACTTGTAACTGTAAAACTACCGTTATCCCATTAACCCACATTAGAAATTGATTTCAGTAAAACTCGTTCCTCATTGATCGATACAGAACAATAGCTGTAATAGCTCCAAATAATAATAATACCCCTCAGACCTCCTCGGAAGGGAATTTCCGCAAAATCTGTTCTTAGTGGATCTCTGATCAACAAAATTAACGTATCTAATAAATTTCAAATCTAAGTTTAACCCGGGAACAGGCATGTGAGGTTCTGAATCACCCCAGGTTCGCAAAATTGTTAATTCGTGGAGGGACATCGATACAGAAATTGCAAAAAAAACTAATGAAATCAATACCAGTACATTTAAAAGCTTTTTTGGTCACTAAAATATATTCGACTAAGTATTAAATTAAGGAAAAAAAATTAATATTGAAACCTATGTTGAGATTTTTTTGAAGTATACAAAGACTTTTTGTGGCATACTTTTTAGTAGTTTCTTGATTATTAATTTCTTAAAATAATAATTATATTATGTTTTAAAAATGAATTATGTTATTCCAATAAGAATAAGTTGAATATATTATAAAAAAAACTACAATTCTGATATATATTAATTTTTTAGTCGAAAACATTAAATTTTATATAAAATTGCAAGCTAGAAAAACCCTTTTCTGGTCCACTGTATGCATTACAAAACTGAAATCATTAAATATTATCATCACAAAATGAATTTTTTTCACAAAATCTACGGGCACAAATTAATAAAAGTACTACATTCTTAAAATAATTAGAAAAAAAAAATGTAAAAAATAGTAGATCATATTCGCTTCGACCTCTGAACTGTTCATTATTAATATATGGCACGTGTAAAAAGAAATAGCTCTCTACAGGCTACATTAGTACTTTGTGTGACATTATTCATGTCGGATATGTTTGTATATAAACCATTTTAACGCGTTCCGTACGCGTTTATTTCATAATTTTTTCTGTTGTCACTTTCTTTGGTTTATATTTTTCATTTTAGATTATACTCACATTTTTCCTTTTGTAATGTTTAATATAAATTCATCATGAAGAAAAATTAAATTTTATTTATGTCCGCTAAATTAAAACACTTTTTTTCCTCCGCAATAATTAAGAAAACTTTATGTAAAAGAGAATTGGTCAGGGAATACGCATTTTTGCACATCACTATTACATTTGGAAGCATTAGTATTCCTTTCTTTCAGTTATTATCATCATTAAAATTTTAAAACCTATTCTAAAGTGTCTTCATTTATACATTTTTGTGAGTTTTATTATCGTTTCAAAATATATAAGGACACATTTTATACAACACACATTTCCCATAGATACAACTTCAAAAAGAACAGTAAACTGCCAATATAATATCATATAGATATAACATATATATATGTTAAAGAAACATATTTGGTTTCAATATGTATTAGAAACATATTGAGTAATCGAATCTTGAAAATATTTTAACTCAATAAAAAAGGAATTAGTGTAGTGAAATTTGAGAAAAGTTCTTAAAGTGTTCTCGAATATTCATCTGTAAAATATTTTGCTTCTTTTTTTTTCTGACTCATATTTCAAAGTATTGAAAAAAATGTTTAACTCCAAACGCAGACGAAAAAACCAGATACTTCTACGAAAAAAAGAAGGAAAACACTACATTCGGCACTTTTGAAAATGTCGAAATGTCATGTTTCGTTTGTGTATATTTCTTCTCTGCAGAACACCCACTCATGCATTAAAGGTAGTTGGATTTTAAGGGTTAGATGACACATTTGAAAGGGTAGAATACATGAAAAAAATATTCCCAGTAGTTTCCGAAAAGTGCTCGCGTTTAGCTTTTAAAAACCGACGAAAAACATTAAAAACGAAAACAAATATTTCTCGAGTTCAAAGCGACTTTCTTTCAACATGGAGAGTGTATTTTTGAAAAATAAACATCATCTTTTGCGAATTGACTGTTTATTTTACTCTTTCAATGATCGCGATGTAAGAAACAGCTGTCCTCGATGCATATCAAACGATATTTCTTTCACGCTTTCTCATCATGTTAAGTATTTGCGGAAAAGAGAAGGAAAACAGTAGGGTAAAAAGTTCTGCTGACATCAGAGTTTCCCCTTTTTTTCTTGTAGCCAGATATGTTTATCTTGATCATATACGTAGAGTATACTTTAACAATTTAAATGCAATAAAAATATTCTAGGGAAATTATTTTTTTTTGTCTGAACATTTAAATGTTCTTCCTTCTTAAGTTTTATTTTATGCCGTTTTGCTTAAAATTATCTTTCAAGTGTTAAATTAAATTATACAACGTCTTAGAATGAATAGGTTTTTCTTACATTTTTTAGAATATATGTTTAGATTCCCATGTAACAGTTTGTAACTTTATAATCACTTCTTTATTTTTAAATTTCATACTCCCCCTCCTTCTTTCGAGGTATGCCTAAAATTTACAAGAAACCTCCGCACTTTTTTTAGTTGTAAACCTAATTGAAAATTAAGCTTAATATTCATGAATCGTATCATGGAAATATGTTTTGATACAATACATAAGAATTTCGAATAGTAAGATGTGAAATTGCATTTTCATTTCGAAATACTTAACATTATTTTTTCAGACAATTCCGAATATTTCTAATCGGCATAAATCTCAATTTTAATTAGTATATATGAACACACTGGCCGTAAGACTTGTCTTTTCATCTAATATTTGTTACTTCCACCTTTTGCTTTGTGTAGATTTTACAATGTAGGGCATGAACTCGTCGTAGCACTGAAGTAATAAGCGTCTGACATGTCTTTACAGTGATTTCAGACCATTCTTAATGAAGTGATCTTTCTAGTTGTTTGGCATTTATTAGAAGGCTATTAGACTCTCTTAAATGCTTTTCATAACACAGGTTTTCGATTACACCTATATCAGGACATTTTTGATGGCCATTTCAGATGAGGAAATAGACCATGGTGTTTAAACCAGGCCTGTGGGGGCAGTTTTATCGTGATGGAACGTAACATTCTTTTCCTGCTGCATTCCGTCACCATCTGGAAACCAATATTTTATTAACGATTTAACAACATTTTGTAGATGAGATAGGTACAATGTTCTGTAACTCTATACAGCAGTGTGTCTCAAACTGTGGGGCGCATCCCCCGGGGGGCGTGATAACTCTTCGAGGGGACGCGAGCATGTTGAAAAACGGAAAACAAATGATTTTTAAAAAATTATTAATTTACTAAAGGTAAACAAACAAAATACATTCCGACATAATAAAATATAAAATACACATTTGCACTGATATAATACACTTATATATGTATCAGTACCGCACCCCAATGCATTTTATAATTAATTTAAAAATACTAAGTTTAGAACAAGCTTAACAATTACCATTGGCCCCATGGGCTTGACATATATAAAATTTTTACAAAAAATAACACTTATCTGGATAATTTATACGGTCTTTAATTAATACCTTAACCTGCCGATTAAAAATTACGTGATTATTTCCTTAATGTCACCGTTTTCCAAGTAGGGGCACGTATATGATGTATTGGGGGAGGGGAGAAAAGGAATAAATAAGTAAAAACTTCTCTTAAATTAGTAAATCCCTCGAAAACATTTTCAAGGTCTATTTATTGCATTCCAAAAACTTCAGATTATTTTTATGGATAGCAGTGCATAGAGAAGATAGTAATTAGGAAAGACGTATATATACATCCGAGGCAATTAACTTTTTGGCTAAGTGTGATGTTATATACGCCGGTGGCACTTAAAAGGTTAAAGTTGTATTGTAGCTTTAGTGCCAAGTATAGTATTATTGAATTTAATGCATTGTTATTGTATGGTAGGGGGCGTAATGAAAATTATGATTCAATATTGGGTCGCAAATTGTGAAAGTTTGAGAAACACTGCTATATATATATGTAATATATATATATATGTGTATATATATATATATGTAATATAGTGATAAGGGGCTAATCCTATTCCAACCAAATGCTCCCCCAGCCCATTAATCCTTTACCTCTAATCTGCACAACTGGTTGTATGCAATCTGGAAAAAAAGAGCTTCATGTTCTTCCCGACAAAATTTTTCCCTATCATCATTTGTAAAAAGTGTAAAATGGCTCTCGTTGGTCAGTACAAGTTTCGCCTACATTTCTACGTCCCACATTTTCTATTCTTTAGCCCTGGAATAACAATATCATCGTTTTAAAGCTGGAAGGTAAGGTTTCCGTGTTCGTTGTCGACTCCCAAGTCCAAACAATTTAAGTTATCTTTGTATTGTTCTGTGAGAGATCTTTTAATTCCTAGTTTAAACGGAACTTCTTTGTAATTTCTAGAGTTGTCAATCGTCTGCTTCAACTTCCTCTCATAAAGTTTTATCATTTTCTTGTGCCTATGTCTTACCTAGATGATGAAACTTTTGTGCTATCTTAGTTAACTATCATTTATATATCCTTATTACGCTTCTGTTTTATATGCTAAGTTTTTTTCGTTGAAATTCCAGATACTTGTATGCCTTTTTGTCACATGCTCTCTTTTAAATCTCACACAATCTGCTCTCTTTTAAACTCACTAAAAGCTTTTCACGATGTCATCATAAAACAAAAACAATTAGTTTTATAAATTTAAAAAAATCTTAACTTTAAATAGTATAGCCGATTACTTTTACAAGTGTATTTTCTAAGATATTAATAAGTATTTTCTTAATTGTAATTTAAGGAAGAATATAAATAAGGAAAAGGTGACAAGTCGTTTGGCCCTTCTGTATTTAATCATAATAAAATTAGCTAAGTATGATATACAATGGCGTCTTTATTTTGGTATATTTTTAATATTTGATGACTTCGTTTGATCCTTTACAAAGTAAGATTAATAGGGAATTTTTTCGTCTTCTAGCAGCGACATCGAAACACAGATGCAAATGCAATAAATTATAGCTTGAAAATATAAATATCACCCTTTTATAGTTAATCGAATTACGTTTTAACTATCTTTTAGTCGCCAAATCTTAAATTAGTCGCCAAACCTGGAGATGAGATCTGAAGTAAGTCACCAGGTGTGAAATGGGATCTGAAAATGGGAAACCGTCAATCCTGATGTTCTTGGTGAGAACAATGGAACAAAATTACTAAATTATTGTATTATCATCGGCCCTGGACAATTGAGCAAAATTTCGAATTCATCTGACCTTTTAAATTGGTAAACATTGAGTTCAAAGATTCCGCTACATACAAGTGAAGCTTATAAAAGTGTGTTAATTAAAGTATATAATAATTTATAATAAAACCGCCCTTGAACTAATTCGTTCCAAAATCTTGCGTTAAAAATCAAGAAACAATTTTATGATTTTACTCTGTACACATTTATGTGAATAATGCCATCATCCATGCTGTAAAAATATTCAGAAAATAGTGTGAAAGAAGGAATATTACTTTTTTCTGCATCAACTTGAAATGTTAATTTGATTTACAAAATTTGTAAATTCTTTAAAAAAATGAAATTATTTTTTTAAAACATTAGCATATAGAACCCCATCTCTGATTTTTTTTAAAAAAATTCAAAACCCTTTCCGGGATATACCTAATAATTTCCCAAATTTTCACGGTGATTGGATGCATGGTTTTTCAATCAATCGAGTACAGACACAGGCACACATTCATTTATATACTATATATAATATATATATAGAGAGAGAGATTTTCCTAATGGTCTGTCTTCCTAAATGGTAAATTTTAAGTTACATTTTTATTTGGTTTAATTTGAAAATTTTCTCTATTTTAGTATTACAATTTATAGAATATTTCGTATTTAATATGTGTATTTTACTGTGAGATAATATTAGTTCTATCTACAAAAAAAAAAAAAAAAAAATATTAAAAATTTTCGCGCGATGTTATCAGTTGCCGTTTATCTATTGTACGTTTACCCATTGTCGCTTTTATCTGCTGTAAACGTACTTGCAATGCAATAAGGATTATATTGCTTTGATTAATTGAATTTATTCTTTGATTCGGATTTAACTGTTTAAAATGTAAACATATTTATTAGACACATATTTAAGTATTAAATTTTCTCTTATATATATATATATATATATATATATATATATATATATTGTTACGAATTTTGTATAAAATAATGTAAATAATTTGTTTTTGGATGTGCAATGCCTTTATATTACTCTATGCTATATTTATTTCATGATAAAATTGTAATATTCACAAGCAACGCCGTCCCTTACGCTATAATGGCGATTCAATTGGAACTTGGCGAAATATTGGTGATAGAGCCAAGTTGGCATCATTTTTGGCGACCAAGTTGGCGACTTTGGCTACCAATTTGGTGACATTGACGACCCTGTTGTCGAGTTCGGGACCCTCTGGATTCTTCTAGAAATTAGTAGAGAACCACTAATTTCACGATCTGTGCCGCGAGCGCATCTTTCCAGAAATTTCGGCCTCTGCTATAAATAGAGAGAGATTCGCCGCAACAGTCAGTCTGGTTTCAGCCAGCGAGTAGTCAGTCTGGTTTCAGCCAGCAAGTAGCGAGTCTGATTTTAACCAGCGAATAGTGATCACTGTTTTGATTAGCAAATAGAAGACTTGCCTTGAATTTGATAAGCTCGGCTGTGCTTGTGTATAGTTTTTTACATACGTGAGTTTTAGACACTGCTTATTGTGTCTGAGTGCTGTTGAAGGTGTGAAATCCTTCTGTTACTTATTCTGTGATTTTTGCTGCTGAATCCTGTATTTCAAGGATTGATTTTCGACAATAAATACTCATCGCTCTTAAAGAATTGCCTTGTTATTTACGACTGATTTTACATAAAATCCTCGAACCCGATCTACGTAACAATATATAAAATTTAGAAAATAGTTTATTACTGTAACTGAAACATTTTCTTCCACAAAGAAAAGTTTGTTAATATATATTTTCTGTTCTCAAAATTTTCAGTGTTTCAGATGGATAGGTTTAACTCGCATCTACCTTGCTGCACGATATTTTTAATCTGAAATTCAATAAAGAAGCTAAAATATATGCAAAATTTAGAATCTTTAAAACTCACTGTACTGATAAAAGGAGTAAAAGTTTGTAAATATTGAGTATCGTTGCGGTGATATCTATTCAGATCTTTAAAAAAAATGAATTCTTAACTGATATGTATTACATTGTATTGACAAATACTTGAAATGGTTTTAGCAGAAATAGTTCAGAATTATTTTCTATTTTACCGTGAAAAGATAACAAGATTATATCCCTTTAGAAAGATTACTACTTGTCACTCTTTCACTTCTTAGAAATATCAATCTGAAATTGCCCTTTCTTCACAATACTTATTTATTATGAATGAAAAATCGCAGAAAATAGGTTTGAAATCGATATAAAACTAAACAGGAATTATGCCAATACACGTGATTCGTTACATATGTGGAAAGTGTTGTTTGGTACTGTTACAGCGGATTGAAAACTGAAGAAAAGCTTGCAAAATCTGAGGGGGGATGAAAAACAACCCAAACGAATAGTAAATAAATTGTTGGTGATGAACACCCTGATAAAAAATAGCCTTCATAAAGAAAAAATGGCTCTATATATCGGAAATCTACACGAATCTCTATCTCATTTATCGGAAAAGGAGAAAAAAAAATATACGTAACATGTAAGTTCTCACAGAAGAATAAAATTGATGCTCGTCGATACATTCCCAGACGTGTTAAATAGTCTGATATAAGACGAACAGTTTTCGATTTGAAGTCGTTGCTTTTGCCAGCCCTAGTTACGAAATACTATCTTCCAATTTCTTAGCCCTAAGCACAGTTATTTTTCGTCCATACAATGAGTATGTAGTTAGGTCGAACGGTACTATATAGCAATATCCATATGTTGCAAAGTTGCTTTATCAATTCCAAAACGAAGTTCCTAAAATATACTGTTTTATTTAGTTACAATTCTAGTTTAGATAGAGATTTCATATACTTACGCACCCCCTTTTACTGGGTATTTCATGATGTTGTGTGAATAACCTATTGTTATCGAAATTCTAACATTAAGCTTTCGATTGTATTAAAAACATCTCTGTATCCCTTGCCTCTTGATTTAAAAAGGGCAGAGCTTGAATTTCTAAAAAATAAAATGAAATCATCTGCAGCGTCTCCTGAACCACCACACCGGCCTGAAGAGTACATTTCAGAAATCTAGTTCTCAGTACATTTGTATTTAAAAAAGACTAGCTTACCAAACTTCAAGTCTGAGTCATATACTTCAAAAACGGGACATATTTATTAACGTCCCAGCGACACCCCTTTCCAAGGAATTCTGTTTTTCCAAAACTCCTTACCTCTCGGATCTATATTATGTACGTCTAATATTTCTGAAAGAGCTCCTGATGAGTGAGTAGGTCGCTTTTCTTCTATATACATAAAGATTCTGATGAGATGTCACACATGAAAGATAATAAGAGCTTTTATACGTAGAAGGGTGTTAATTTTGTCTCGGGGGTTGTAAATAAAAACAATTTTTAAACAGGTATACTCTTAAATTTAAATTGAATGATTCGAATATTTTACACATTATTTACAAAGAACTATGTTTTCAAGAAAGTACAAATGTTTGAAAAATAATAATAATTTAAAAAATTATAAGCATATGCAAATAAGAAATATTTTTGTAATAAGTATTAAGTACTTGTATTTTTTGCTTTACGCACGCTATTTTGTAAAATAGTAGCCTTTGATGTATAAAACTTTATAGAATTATAAAATGTATCATACTCTTTAAACCCTAGTAATTTAAAAATAATACATCTTTTGTATTTCAAAATATTTGAAAAATAATGAAATTTTCTTAAAAAAAATTTTGAACATGTAATATTTTTATTTTTAAAAAAATATAATTTATTATTCTAATTAGTTAAAAATACTACGGTGTAACAAGGATACATTTAACTTTATAAATCAACTTATTGCGAGTAATTAAAGCTACTACTTTATAAAATAGCAAGCGCAACGTAAAACTTAATTTATATTTCTTATAGAAATATTTCTTATTTTCATATATTTATAAGTTTTAAAATTATGATTATATTTTAAATAGTTTACACTATATGTTAAATATTTTACACTACTTACATTTATATGTATTTGAATATTGTTTATATTTTCAGCCCTCTAGAGAAAGTTAACACCCCTGAGACCCCATAAGGCTTAAGAGTCTTTATGTATTATGGTTTTAAAACTAGGAATGTCTGGAGCCAATTTAGTCATTTTCAACGTCACTCTTTCAAAATTCAAAGTTTTGATAATCAGTTGGCTATAATCCTTATATATCTCTAGTGCAACATTTATTAAACCACATCATCAACCTTTGCGATTGGCGATCCCCCGCGGTAATTTTTGATCTAAATTAATGTCATATTTCCTAAAGATAATATATAGAGCCCACTATTAAAACAACATGCATTTTATGCTTCAAATTTCGGTTTGATAATAACAATATAATATCACAGAGCCCTGTTTTTTTCTATTCTGTGATAAGAATAAACAAATCTTAGTCTAAAAGTCCTCTTATTTTGTACGATTTGAAAATTATGGTTTTATTTATCAGTGCAAGTGTTATGTTCGCAATTCCATTTAAACCACTACAAATAGTGTTCTCCAAGACTGCGGTGTGTCATTGAGGTCGGAGGATATTGCAAGCTTGATCACTGACGTGAAGGTAGCGTGAGAGAAAGAGAAGAAAGAGAGAGAGAGAGAAGCATTGTGACCCTCATTATCTGGAGCCTTGAGTTGCAAGAGCGTACAAGCAAATCTGCAAGCGAGCCTGAGAGAGTGTGTTGGAATGAGTGTGTTTCTCCTTTTCATGTCTCTTTAAAGTTGGAGTATGTCAAGACTTCAAAAGAGACACATGATGTAGGATAATTTCTATTTGGACGAAGCCGGAACAAACATTCAGGCATTGGTCCTTGTAACTCCTCGTGAGGTGAACTTTGAATCCAGAGATTGTCGTGGGAGCTTCGCCGGTCACCTCTCTGTCGACTTGACCAAAGAGAGGTTAAGGCTGCCTTGGCTTCTAACTTAAGGGTCATTATTGTCCTGTCTTGGATACTTTCCCACGTGAAACTACATAACCGTTGGGCAGCCAATAGCTCTCTAACAGAAAATTGACACTTTGGTGGAGACCGCTGCTTGTTATCTGCATAAATCGTTTGCCAAGTTTACTCAAACTCGTGGCCGACTTCGTGTTGTCTGAAATCGTCACTTTTATAAGGACTCATTCAATCAACCAAAATAAAAAAAAATCAATTTAATGTTCGACTTTTGTAATTTTATTCAATGTTGACAAGTTATTGAACGCATTTATCCAATAAAAAGCATTGTAATGATAATTAAGCAATATGAAGATAATCACTTCTTGTTAAAACGAAACGAATGAACTATTAAGATCATATTTCAAGATGAAATGTTATGGAAACACATTAAAATATATTTGTATACAAAATAATCTCGTAAGATGTCAAAAGATTCAAAAAATATTAATAATATTTTCAAATCTTTTTATAGAAAAAAAATTGCTGTGTGTATACATCAAAAAATGTACCTAATCTTAAATATGGTATTGAAGGAAAGGTTTGCATACCATACATAAGCGCCTCCAGTAAGGAAAAGGGGTAATACTAAGACGTGTCAACTTCGTTACCGTAATCCTTAGAAATATTCGTAGATGCAGCAAAAATTATCTAAACTAACTTATTTCTCTCGCACAGGGAACTTCAAGAAATAAATTTTCGGGATTCCATTCAACAGTTGCAGAAGACTGCGGTTAGGCGTTTTCGACAGGATGGATTTTCCATTCAATAAATGGGATCAAACCGGTGAGATGTGATGTAAAGGAAATAGATTTAAAGGTGGAATAAGCGAAAATCCGATTCGGTTATAAAATGAGATTCTGAACGCCAATCGTCAAATAGGCTTACGGAGAATCTCTTCCTCTTTTTGAAAGGAAAAGGGGGGGGGGAGTTGTATCTTATTGAATTTTTTCGATTGAAACTCTTTTTTTTTTAGATCATCTAAGATTTTTGAGATGAACTTCCTTAAGTTAGGTTAAATGATTTTGAAAATTGAAAAGTGAATATCTCAGAGTCCCAGCTTATATGTACTTTCATTTTAAAAAAACTGTATAGTTTGAATAACGAATTATGAAAAGCCTTTTACTTGGAAATGTTTTCCACACTTTGGCGCTTTCTGATCAAATACGCAGAAAATTCCATCAAGATGTGACTTAGAAAAAACTGTTTTGTTTTCTGAAGGTCTGAAGATCGTTCGACTGAAAAATAAAATTACAAACCACTTTGTCGTAATTAGAAAGGCTTTATTTTACATTTCAATAATCTTCATTTCCTTTTCCAATCCATTTTACTATGATTTTGTCGCAATTCTTAAGGAGTAACTCAAACGTATTTTGCATATTTTAAATCAAATGGTTTAAATCAGTCCTCTTGATATATTTACAAACTAGGCCAGGATGCAGGTAAAAATCTATTTAAGTGTTGTAGTTGTAATGACTTGGAAAGATATTTAAGGAACTAACTAAAACGAAACACAAATCAATAACTTATTCCATTAATGTTTAATTATTTATTTATATATATATGTTACCGGCAAAGTATGAAATACCGGCATACTATAGAATGCCTAATGCTATTTAGGCAAAGTATGAAAAATGGTCATGAAAAGGATATTATATCAATGATTTTACATTCCTAAAAATACAAATGTTATTTTGACAAAATAAAGAGACTGCCATTAAAAAAATGTATTGTTAAATTGTGATTCCGCATATACTTGTACTAAAATTCTTTCAGAAGTTTCAAGTTGATAGAAACCATCCTGTTTCTGACTCATCATTATAAGTGCCAATATATTGGCATTCGGAAAAAAATCAAAGTTTTGTTCTACAATACCTTTTTTTTTAAAAATAATTTTCTGTTTTTTTTCTGGCAAGTTTCACGTAGGTGAATGCACAGTTCAATATCATAACGTGTAACATTTTTGTGTTTGGTTGAAAGTTCTTTCTGAATTTTATCACGTCCCCAGAATCCGAAATTTAATTTTGCTCTTTTCAAATTAAATTGCTGGAACAACTTCACATCGTCAGAAGGGGTGTTAAAATTACCGGCAGCAATTGATATCGCCTACATGGTGCCACACTAAAAAAGGATACCAGCCCCTGGGGAATGTACTAGGTCTGAAAATGGTAAAAATACTAATCTGCAGCCCCAATTGGGGGAAAAAAGAATCCGTGACGTAATGCTGTATAGCAATTCTTCCCAACAGTTTTCTCTTCCGGACCGGTCAACGTTTCATAATTGTACGGCGACCCGCTAAGGGTGCGACGTTGATTATTTATATTTTAAATTGTTTTGATTTTATAATTTAATTGTATTTAAACATGCCTGCAGAGTAAAATTCAGTTGCAACAAAAAATAATCATAAAATGATTTTATATAAAATATAAAGTGATTTTCATGGAAAGTCGCACAAAGACGAGAAAAATACACCCCAGTAAATACAATGGAAGTAATTTACTGCTCCTTGAGTGGCCTGATACCCTTTGATCCATGGACCAAGGGCTTAGGACCACTGTTTTATGGTACTGACACCTTCTTTAACAGTTAAAATGAGTTTACATTTATTTTCCACAAACATCACATCATATCTATTCAGCAACCAACTGTCCCTGGGTTCCTATTTAGTAGTCATTTTAGCATTTCTTATATTCGTTATTAACTTCTAGTAAGTAATTTCAGTTAAGGAAAAACCTTTTTTTAGCATCAACTCGAATTTTGGGCAACTAGCCGTTGAATAGTTGTTTCATGTTTATGGACCATGGATCGGCAACCTTTTAGTTGTTGCGTGTCAAGCCAACTTACCAAAATGATTCAGCGGACCACACAGTAGAGCATTTTTGAAACAATTCAAAAATTTACAAATTTATTAATCAGTGCAAAGTGCCACTGAGAATTGTACCGCGTGCCACATGTGACCCTGCTACAGACCGTGGCTTCTTCTCCAAAACTATAGCTTGCTCCTCCATTTTCAGGTTGCACAGGAAATAACCAATTTTTTGTTGAACAAGTTTAAGTAAAATTGAGTATTTTGACATTTCCGAACAAACAGCAATGTACAACTAACAGGTTCTGAGCCTGAGACTCGCGTTAAAAGTTTTATGTTTTGCCAATTGACAATATTCGAAATGAACCTGAGATGTATTTCATAATTTCATACTTTCCAGTTTCTCATTAGGCATTCTATAGAATGCCTAGGCAATGTGTGAAATAGGAATCATTTCATGCATTGCCAACTAGATTTAGGCATTGTATAGAATGCCGGATTTCATACTTTGCCGGTAACATATATATATATGTACATATATATACATATATATATATATATATATACTAACTGTTTCACCCATTCTTTGTACGCGTGAATTGAAAAATTAAACAATACAGATTAAAGGATAAAGAAGGTTTTATTGAGTTAATTTTACCTGGATTGCAAATTAAACACACACAAAAAAAAAAGCTTTTTGCATATATCAGCTGAAAAAAAACAATATTTGTTAAATTTTAAGTCTAAAGGTCTAATAGCTGATAAAAAGTTTTTTTTTTTTTTAAATTTATAACGCCCCGTAGCAATCTTATGGGGCGAATTTTGATAAAAAAGTAACACATTGTTACAAATTTTGTGTAATGAACACTTAAAGTAGTGTAAACAACTTGTATCTGGATGTGTAATAAGTTAATATTACTTTCAATTATATTTATTTCATGTTAAAATTACAATATTTGCAAGCAACGCCATTCCATACATTATAATGGCGACTCAGTGGAAACATAGCGAGATGATACAGCCAAATTGGCACCATTTTTGATAATCATGTTGGTAAATTGGCATTTGATTGGATGGCGCAGAAGTTGATTTGCTGTAGCGCAACCTGGCGGGGAGCTGCAACAACGTGAATAGCACAAAACCCTTCCCCATAAAAAAAAACCTATACATGCCAATTTCCATAGTGATCAGTTGAATAGTGTTGGAGTGAATTGATTTCGTAAAAATCAATTTTTGTATATATATAGTCATTATTTATTTAATTCCTTAACTAGTCAAAAAGTTATATCTATATTTAAGTTTCTGTACCTATGTATATATCTTTGCGCTCTCTCTACATATCGGGTGTTCATAATTAAACTTGAAATTTTCAAGAATTCTATAGCAAGGACTATGGTGCAGATTTGCTTGAAATTTTTTTAATGGCAGAATAAAATGTGATGGGGATTTTATCGAGAAAAAAACAATGAGTTTCGAAAACCAACACTAGATGGCGTTGTGCAATGTACACTACTGGCATATGCGAATGTCGTAACCATAGTAATACTGTGAGCTTTCAGCAACCCACGGGATATTAGATTTGAGAGGCAAACCGCAATCAAACTCGTTTCCAAGTCACGGAAGATGACGTTGACTCTCCAGGAACGTGCTTTACTGGTCAGATTGTTTTTACCAAAACGGAGATTCTTCCACCGAAGCTTTGCGGAAATTTCGGTCCTTGAACCGGTTACGAAAATAGATCCACTCAATAGTCTAGGACTAACAAACATGATTAGAAAATTTGAAGCAATGGGAACATTGGGGATTCAGCCAGGAAGGGGGCGATAGTATGTTGCGACACAGATAGCGCATGATGTAGCGACGCAAATGGAGGGATGCAGATCGGAAACCAGCAGCAGAACTAGTATTCGGCATATTGCAGCTATTAAAATCTATATATATTTAGCTACAAAGCTGTTATCCCAGTGTTTCTTAAACTTTCAATATTTGCGACTCAATTTTCAATCATAATTTTCTTTACTTCCCCTTTCCATACAATAACAACGCACTGAATTCAATAATAATATGCTTGAACTAAAGCTACAATTCGAATTTTATTGTAAACCGTACAAATTATCAAGATAAGTATTAAATTTTGTAGATAATTTTATGACATACCCACAGGTATAAATGGTCATTAAAATTTTTCTCATCTTAGAGCACTGTTAAATTAATTATTAAATACATTATGCAGTACTGATGCATTTAAAAGTGTATTGTATCAGTGTAAATGTGTATTTTTATTATGTCAAAATGTGTTTTGTTTTTCTTAATTTCAGTAAGTTAATAATTTTTTTAAAATAATCATTTGTATCCGAATTTTCCATATACTCGCGCCCCTCACGTAGGGCTATAATGTCCCCCTAGGGGAGCACCCAATAGTTTGAGAAACACTGTCTTATTCAATTACATAAAAGTAAAAGCTTACCGGTTCCTTCGCAGATAGCCTAGAATTCTAACGGGTCCGAACACAACTTATTCCTTCAATCCAACTAATAAGCATTAACGTCATTTCATCATCTTTGATGAGTCTCTGTTTTTACTGAAGACAATTTAATAGTTATTTAAATGTTGCATACTACAATAAAATAAAAAGCACAGATAATTAGTAAAAGTTGTAATTGAATTTCTACAGTAAGTATTCAGTGGAAGCGGCTGCTCCAGGCATTACATTTTGCATTATCGATCGGAAAGTTTAAACATACACAAAGCCACATTTTGACATTTCAGTTCGCGGTTTCGCAGGAAGTAGAAGTTCCAACAGCAGCATCTGTTAATCAACTTTTGCCTCACGATTTATTAGATTCTTCGAAAAGTCTTGCACTACTATCCCTATAAACTGTCGCTAATGCAGCCGCTCTTACCAGATGATCTGGATAGTCGACACACTTTTGCGTTGGAGTTTATTGTACGAGTTGAGCTCTAGGATGAATGTCCTTGGATCATTTTGTGGACCGAGCGAGGCCCACTTTCATCTAGAAAATACGGTTAACACGCACAATTTACATGTTTGGGCTGGTACAAACCCATATAAATTCCTACAAATTATATTTACACTTTTAGCATTTAACGGTTTGTTGCGGCTTTAATTTAACCTTCGTTGTCGATCCATTTTTTTCTAAAAGCATGCTCCACGCAGGGCTTATGACATGGTCCGTTAACTGTAAAGGATACACTTCATTATTAGAACAATCCATTATTCCGGCTCTTCAGACAAGGCGATGTGATACAGCCACAGTGTTTATGCAGGATGGTGCTCCTCCCACATTGTCCATTGAGTGAAATAAGCACTCCACCACCATTTTGGTGACGATAGAATCATCAGCCTTTTTCCCCCTACAGTTTGTCCTCCTAGATTGCCCGACTTTAATCTGAGACTTTTGGCTGTGGAAATACCTCAAGGCCATGGTCTAAAATGTTCACGTCACATTTTTATCCGACCTTAAAGAAAGCATAGAACGCCATTTTCGTAACATTCCCCAGATCATTCTGTTTTCAACTTCAATTCATGCGGCTATCACAAGTGTTTTGCTTAAAATCGCAGTAACACTTGCGATTTTACGCTTCCAGATGGTACCATATAAAGGTGGAGAGCATTTTGAGCATGTTTTGTAATTTTTCGTAGATTATTTATATGTTCTCAATAAAGCTATGATATGCCACCTAGGGGTAGTTTTTGAAACATTGTTACTACCCTCGATAAAATTCCCATCATTTCATTCTTCCATTACGATAGACTGCTCGAAAATTTCAAGTTTAATTATATGGAAACTCGGTGTATATGTATGTAGGAAAGGAGTGCAAGTTTTTTTTTACTTCTTTTGATTTTTATTGTAAGAGATGGCACCACTAATCGAAACCACGTGAGTTTTAGCTGCGCGATACGATGAGGTCATGTATTTATAAAGGGGGCAGAAAGGAAAAACTGAGAGTTGCACCAAAGCTTGAACGAAGGCAGGTCAGAGGAAATCGGTCTCTCCGTTGTTTTGAGAAAGAGTACGTGTTTTCGGAATTAGTATAGTGCTATCTCCATTTATTTAAAACCCCTTGTAAATAGTAAATGTTTTAGTTGTGTTATTGATAAATTAGGTTATTTTAACTCTGCGTGCTTATTTTAACATTAAAATCGAACCTTCCCCTAGACGCCGACCCACATGTATAATATATGAGTTTTTAGAGTCCATGCAGTATATATACCATGATATTTTCAAACGTCTAAATTATATTCAGTTGCACTGCAAGCAATTTCAACCTTTCCTTAATACTAATATGACGTAGAGTTAAAAACATTTTGCATTATAATTTCCTCTAAATTCAAGTTTTTATTCTAGCGAAACAATTTGCTGTTTATATGGTGAAGACATATCTATACATGTCATTTTCTCCTGTTTAATTGTCTTAAAAAATTAATTTTTAATTAAAATTCTAGAAGAAATAAAATAACGAATACACATAAATTAAACTTAATCATTTTTCTGCTAAAAAATTCTTATGTGTGTGTGTGCTTAGGAAAATTTGAAATTTTTTTTGAAATATTTCAGTTTACTTCTCAAGTAACAAAAATAATTAAATAGCCTTATAAATATTACCAGACTCATTTAAAATATCTAGATCATCCAAGTACAAAACATATGTCTAGGATAATTATATTTTTAACTAAAAATATTATTAGAGTTTTGATTATGTCATAACCCAAAAACTTATTAATATTCATTATATTTCAGTTCCTTTTTATTATAAAATTTCACCCCTAAATATATAACTAATGATTTAATTCAATTGTAAAACTACCATTCTCTCTTTCTCAGTAAATTTGAAAATAAAAAAAAAATATGCAGTAGAAAAATGGGGATTAATTTAATATGCAATACAAATTCTATAATAGTTAAGTCAAAATTGAAAGAATTACATAAATGTTCTCGGGGGCAAACTAAATAAAATATTTTAACGTTAATATATCAAATATTTACACACACAAATGAAAATATATTAGACAATATAAAAGTAGTAAAATCAATTTTTTTAAAGCGGTAAATTTTTTTAATTACTTTATGATATGAAAAGAAATTTATAACTTTTTATTAACTTTGAATATTCTTGATTTTGAAGTAAATATATTATATAGCTACTAGAAATTTAACTTTATATGCTAACCAAAGTATATTAATCTTCATTAATTCCTTCATTATATTTACTACAATTTCAAAGATTCATTAACAATTAAATATATTAGTATTAAAATTTAAAGGAAAGTGTACACATTTAAACAAATTTTTAAAAAACTATTTCAATGGTTCAGTAATGAATTCTAATCTCTATCTCTCAGGATATATATGAGTCTTTTTCTTTGAAAGTGGTGCGAGTCAATTTTATTTTATATGGAAATATTTAAAGGGTTACATATGAAGGATTTGAAAAATATTGGTATATGTTGTTAATACGTTAATTTTTCATGTTTTTAAATATTAAATTGATTTTTATTTTATACCGTGATCGTTTTTAAAGTATTAGTTAAAATAAACTTTTACTTTTGATGATTTCAAATGGACTTATACCACTTTCAAAGTCAACAGCATACGAAAATCATGCATTGATGAAATAAAAAAAAAATATGAGATTTCGATCGAATGAAACCAATGCTTTTGGGAAATTTTTATTAAATATGTCGAAAGAACAAAAAACAAAAAGTTTTTATTTTAATATTTCTTCTGGTAATGCCATTTAAATTATATTAATTACAACTTTGTATTAATATGTTCTATTTTTAATTTTTGTCATTATTTACTAAAACTCCAGTGAAAGACCGATTTTATTTAAAAAAATCTTTAACAGTATTGAGCACATATATAAAAGTGAAGTAGGGAAAACATGTAGTATCATTTTTAAACTAAATGGGATTATGTCTTTGCATCAATGGAACTTACACCACTTTCAAAGTAATTAGGTTTGCAATTTCCTTAAGTACTTAAATTCATATTGTCAAAATGATGAAAATTTTCAAGGATTTTTTTGGGAATTGTTTGTAGATAAAAAGCCCATAGCAGATTACATTCAATGTTATTATTAGCTAAGTTTTTGTTAAAAATGGATATACACGTCTTTCAAAGAAAACGGCTCATATATTCGGGAAAAGTAACTCACTCCCCACGAGATCTCCAGAACTTTCAAGCCTAAAGGCTTGAAATTTGACAAGCATGTTCATTTTGTTAAGTAGATATAAGCTAAGTTTGGATTTTACAAAAGAGGTTGCGCAGGGTTAAGGGCGATTATGGATAATCATTTCCATTTTTGTATTTCTAAACCTACAATATTTATTTTTGGCAGGCTTGTTCCTTTCCTGGAGTAGAGTTCCGCTACAAAAAAGGGGATTTGGCGTTATAGGCATTCCCGTTCTTAAGCTGTTAGACCTTCATACTTGAAATTTGGCAGACATGTCCTTTTCATATAGTAGAGATCCGCTAAGATTTGGTTTTCCAAAATTCGACCCCATAGGTGAGTGAGTGACTGACTGAAGATCAACGACGCACTGTTGAACTACACGATGGCTTTTTGGGACGGACCTCGTAATTTTATCCCATGATCAAGTGACGAGGACGACACCTGAGCTGGCACTCCCCTCTTCTAACTACCACACCAACGGGAGGACGTTTGAGCTCTCGACAGATTTTAACGTGTATCTCGCCCCTACACGGCGGATCTTCAGTGTTACTGGGATCGAACTCATAACATGCTAGTCATGATCCAATACCTTGACCACTTGATCCAATACCACCGCGGACACCATCGACTCCCCATGGGAGGGCAGAGCTGTGAGAGGTTAAGAGACGTTATAGATAAAAGTTCCTGTTTTTGATCCGTTAGCCCCATATACTTGGAATTTAGCAGGCATGCTTATTTTGTTGAATACAGATCTGCTAAAAAACGGTTTTGGGGGAACTCGGCTCTAAATTAGGTTGAAAGGGTTATAAGGGTGCTGTAAATAAAAAAAAATCCGTTTTTGAAGTAGTAGACCTGCAGACTAGAAATTTTGTAAGCATGCTTCTTTTGATGAGTAGATATCATCTAAAGACTATTTTTATGGTAATTTACTCCGAGAGAAGGGGGAAGGATCTTAAAAAAAAATATACTTTCGCCTTAGAAATTAAAGTACTGTTCATTTTAAATCAAGAGGCGAGAGCTAGAAATTTGCTCCGTTTCACTGGCACAAATCTCGCCAAGCAGACTTTATTGGCGGCATCACACTATATGCTCATAAAAAATGGTAATTTTCTTTGTTTTTCATCCATTTTTGATGTATTATGAAAATGTTGTTATACTAATAAGAAAATATTACGACTTGCTTTGAAAATGTGGTGGAAAATATTTACCAGAGAGAATATTCCCCTGGACGTCCATTGTATCATTTTTGGTTAATTCATCGCTTTCGGTGGCGAAACGGAAAAGTACCATTTGTTTATATTTATATTTTTTTTTTCAATCGGGAAGCCTAGTGCTAGGGAAGACTTAAAAAATAAATAATCTTATAATATCATGAAATACCCAACGAAGTGGGAGGATAACGCCTTGTATTTTGTTTATTGTTTAGCACTCAACAATCATTTATCATAATTTATCTTGTACTACATATTCTTTCTTCCTCGTCTATTTTTCAAGTTATAAAAATGCACTACGTATACGGACGCCAGAGCCAAAATCATCAAACTATTACTTCGGTTGCTGTCGAAAGATCTTAGGTCTCAAACACAGACGTGTTTTTTTTTTCAATATTTATTCATAAATCAAACAAATGTAGTATGTAGAAGCTAATTTGAATTTACAGTAAATGCTTTGTAAAGAAGGAATATGTGGATCAATTATTCGTAAATGCTGGAACAGCAATTTATTTTTTATGAATAGCAAAAATACTGGGAAAAAATTAACTATCTCTTGTGAAATATAATGTAGATAATGTGGAAATAGCGTGCAGGAAAATAGTTCTGCTGTAGGGAATAGCGTTCAAAATCACCCGCCTTCAGTTATTAGAAAATACTTAGTGTAGCAAAAACATAAATGAATGCATGATGAATAGGTACAAACATTTCCGTGTTGCTCTTGGATATTATTAGAGTATTTTCACTTAATTATCTGTAAATATGCATCCGAAATGAGACAAATGTGCATCTTATGCATGTAAACAAAACGTAAAATAAATGGAATAAATAGGGATTATTTTATTTGAGATAATATTAGAAAGAGAGATCTATATATTTTTCGTAATTCATTGATTTTTATTGTTGAAAATTTTTAGCAAAAATGTATTTTTATTTTATAATGTATTCCCCAAAAAAATTAAAGTGTAACTTTTCACTGATTTATTTTTATTATTTTATATTTGTGAATGGTGTTTCGAGTATTTTAGTCTCCCATTTTCTAATTTTAGAAGTATTAATAAAGTTTATATTTTTATTTTAAGAGCATGATAACCTGTTTTAAAAGTATATGCCAACATTTTAATGGTATTTAAAATCTGGTGCAGCTTAGAATCAAACATGGAAAAATTCGTTAAATGATGGAAATTGAATATGATAGAGATGGTTAGAGCAATACTAAATTCTTGACTGTATTTAAAAAGTTTAAAGCTTGAAATATAAATTAATTTTTCACTTCTTATTAGATTACATTTTTTTTTATTTCGTTAATGCCAGATTATCAATAAACAATTCTACACTATTCTTTTAAAAGAGTATTTTCAGAAAAGCGTGTAAAGAATTAGTTATCCGCATTGGAATCGATGGTGGCTTAAGTTCGAACTAATTTGGTATATATAATAATAATTTTGCCAACATTCATCCTTTTATTATAATGAAAAATCATTAAAACAATTGTATTTGTTATTGTTGCTTATGCCATCTTATCGATAATATAATCATCTCACTGTCCACGATACCCATTGCAGATAAGGGGTAGATTTTTCGCTTGTCGTTAGCCTTAGCTTTGAGCACAATGCACAATGTAGGATTTTACTCTGTTTTGCCTCAATTTTGCGGGAGAACACCCTAGAATATATGTGTTTGTCTACTTATCAATATTTTAATACTTATTAATAAGGTTATAAAAATGAACTTTTAAACCTGGATACATTTTGCTGAATGTCAAGCAATCATACACATTGTGTATGTAAAGCACGAGACTGTCAGTAATTTAAAAATATTAATGAGTAAAAAAACTGTGGGGCGCACCCCCTAAGAGGGGTGATAATTCTACGAGGGGGGCACGAGAATATTCAAAAGTTGAAAACAAAAGATTATTTAAGAAAATCATTAATTTATGAAAAAGTAAACTAACAAAATACATTCGGACATAATAAAAAATAAAATGCGCATTTACACTGATATAATACACTAATAAATGAATCAGTACTGCACAGTGTATTTTATAATTAATTTAGCAGTACTAAGTTTAGAACAAGTTTAAAAATAATCAGTGACCCCATGGGCTTGTCATATGAAAATGATATCCAAAAATTAATATTTATCCAGATAATTTATACAGTTTATACCTTAACTGCCGGTCAAAAGTTTCGCAAATCGCTCCCCAATGCCACAGTTTTCTACGTAAACGCGCGTATGTGATGTATGGGGAGGGGAAGGAAAGTATAATATAACGAATAAATAATAAATACAAAGAATAAATAAGTGAATCCTTTGAAATAAGTAAATCCTTCACATGCACACTGCCAAGGTCATTTTATTGCATTCCAAAGCCTCTGGAATAATTTTATGGAAATCAGTGCCCAGAAAAGGTCGTATTTCGGAAAGAGGTATATATACGTCCTTGGCAATTATTATTTTAGTTATATATATAGCGAGACGTTTATATACGTCAGTGGCATGTAAACATTTGAAGTAATATTGTAGCTTTAGCGTCGAAGTATAGTATTATTAAATTCAATACATTGTTGTTGTACGGAGGGGGGCGCGATGAAAATTATGACATGATATTGGGTCACGAATTTTCAGAGTTTGAGAAGCACTGGCTTATAAAGTTACTTTCATCTGAAAAGAAATACTATATGTACAGTGGTTATGTGCACGAGCTCGTGGCCAGCGTGCCATGATTTCAAGCTCTTATACCAGCGAAATCCAGGGGCGTAGCTACCGCCGTATCAGCCGCATCAATAATACGGGGCCCCCAAGCTAAAGGGGCCACAACAAGTGTAACTACAGTCCCATTAACAGGATTCCCAAATCTAAAAGAAGGGCCCTGAAGGAATTTTGATACAGGGCCCGAGAATACTACCCCAGTAGTTAAATCTATCGAGACTCAAAGTCCTTCGGTTTGTGCAGTGTGATGATTTGGAGAGAATGGTACAAAGTCTGGTGTCATCTAATGTTGGTGTCACTTGACCGAGGGGCAAAATAATGATGTCCGTTGCCAATATTTCCCTTGTTTCTTTATAGTGCGAGATGTTGACAAAAAATCACTCTCTCTCACATACACACATATATCGGATGGGGCAAGTAATTTACAGTTAAATTTGCTTAATCAATTTGTAAAATTATATCATTTAAATGAAAAAAAGTATTTTTCACAGTTTAAGATTGCAATAATTTACAATTAATACTGATGCTCAACTTTCCCTAAAAATACAGCCATTGTGTAAAAAGAATAAATATTATCAATGCTATAACCAAAAATGGTTTCGTTGGATCGATTTTAAAAATTATTTAATATAATTCTGTTTTCGATATTTAACAATTTAATTTAAAAAATTATTTTTTTCCATAAAATTTGTATTTGTGATCTTAAAATACTCGAGATAGTATATATATATTTCAAAAATATGCACAAAATAGTTAAAAACATAAGATAACTATAGTCATGATAGTATAAAGCAGGGGTGGCCAACCCGTGGCACGCGGGGGTCGTAACTGTGGCACGCGAAGGCTTTTTGAAAAATTACAAAAATATTATGAAAATATTACTGAATTAATTGAATTACAATAAAAAAAAATTGTCACTAAAAGAATATGTAAGAAACAGAAATTTTCAGCGTGAGATTTTAAGGGCGCTAAGGAAGATTTTTCTTTTCTTCAGAAAAACGCCAAAAATGAGATCATTTGCTCCAAAACTTACAATTCTACTGCTTTGTAACATTCGGAGAAAAGTGTTGAGTAACGTGAGACTAAAAACAAATAAATTCTCTCTCTCTCTCTCGGACTGTCGAAACTGCCCAAAAAGTCACCCTCTCTCGGGGGCGATTAATTTTTAACATCTCAGATTTCCATTCAATATTCAGCTTCCCCTTGCAGGGCTGAAGTTTATAGCTATTGGCAGATAAAAAGGTTTTTCCGGAGATGTTGGCTATTTACGATTTCTGTAATGTGAAGAAGTAATTCTGCAATATATTAGGAGCACAGTTGTTGATACGGTAGAAGTAATTCTATCTGCTCAAAGTAGCCGCTTTGTAAAGCAGAGGGAGTGTAAACTTGCATCCATGACTAATCAGAATTCTGGATTCGGAGCCTAGAAAATTTGTAGCATAACATTGGCAAATTGTTTCTAGCTGTCAGACTCAGTTGATTTTAAACTCTGTTTAGCAAGACGTTTAGCTTTTCTATAATTGTTTTTATATTTTAGTGTTGAACGTAGTTGTTTAAATTTTTTTAAATTTTCAATATGTTTATGAGTAAACCTTCGACATCGAAAAGAAATTATAAAGAGGATATTGCAGTATGTGATTTTAAAATTGTCTGGGAAGAACAATACTTGTTTACACATCAAAATGCTTCCGAGCTTGTTTGTTTGATATGTGGAATTTGTATAGCAGTTCCAAAAAAAATTAACTTGGACCGTCATTTTAAACAACTGCATAGTGATTTCAACAACAAATATCCTGTTGGATCAAATTTGCGAACGGAATTCATCAATAAAAAAAAGAAATCTTTAGCCGGCTAACAATCTTTGTTCCAGAAGAAAAATGACGAAATGGAAACCATGGTGAAGGCTTCTTATGAACTTTCTTTGTTGTTAGCCCGCAAAAAAACACACCATATTCTGACGGAGAGGAGATAATAAAAAGCAGCCTTTTAATTTTCGCCCAAAATGTCGGTGATCTTAATGTCAAAAACATTGTTGATAAAATAGCTTTGTCCAGAAATACCGTCATGTATCGTATAGATGACATGGGGCAGGATGTTGGAACGCAAATTGTCTCTGGACTTAAAAATTGCAAATATTTTTCATTAACTTTGGATGAAAGCTGTGATATCACTGACAATGCGCAGTTAAGCATCTTTGTGCGTTACACGAACGAAATTTTGATACTGTGGAAGAACTTCTTGATTTGCGCCAACTAGTTTTAACTACAGGTGAAGACATTTTTAAGGAACTTAAAAATGTGATTGAAATTAACAAAGTAGAATCGACAAAATTAGACAGTGTTTCCACAGATGGAGTGCCTTGCATGGTTGGCAAAATAAAAGGTTTTGTTGGATAGCTTGAAAATTATTTGGGAAGAAAAGTTAACAGGTATCATTGTATTATTGATCAAGGAGTTCTTTGTGCCAAGGACTTAAACTTGTCTTTCGTTGTTAACCCCGTGGTGCGCTGTATCAACAAATACGAGCTCGTGCTCTGAATCGACGAAGATTTCGTACGCTTTTCCCTGAAGAAACGGAAGATAATGCCAAGTTACTCCTTCATTGTAGTATGCGCTGGCTTTCCAAAGGAAGTTCACTTGCGAGATTTTGGAGTTTGAGGGAATGTGTTTTAGAATATCTGGAAAAAAACGAACTGTCCAGTGAATGCTCGCTCCTCAAAAGGGAAAATTTGCTGTGGGATTTAGCTTTTCTTACCGATATAATGGAACATTTAAACAATTTAAATTTAAGATTACAGGGAAAAATTGTATTTTTCCTATCCTAATTGGTCATATATCCTTTGCTTTTTTGTCTGGATTTTGGAGAGAAAAAAATAACTCATTTTCCATTCATACAGGAATTATCTGCCAAAGTTAGCAATGTTCCGAATTATGATAGATTTAAAAATTTAATATCCATTTTGCAGGATTCTTTCAGTGCCAGGTTTGAGGATTTTAAAGATGATAAAAAAAAATACTGAACTTTTCACAAATCCTTTTTCGATTTCTCTTCAAGACATTAATTTTTACTCACCTCGGGTACAAATTGAAATTATTGACCTACAGCACCATATTACTCTAAAAAGCAAATATAAGGAAATTATTTTAACCGCAAATGATCCGAAATACATCGAATTTTGGAAATTTGTGCCACCAAGTAATTTTCCAAATTTACATGATTTAGCGGTCAGATATTGTTGGAGGTTTGGATTAATATATGTTTGTGAAGAAATGTTTTCTGTTATATGAACGTAATTAAATCAAAACATCGCTCAAACTTAACTGATATGCACCTAAAACACCTAATTTTGTTAGCATCTTCACGAGCTAATCCAAATATAGATGTTTTAGTAAAAATAAAAAAAAACCTACAGATTCAAAAGCCACATTAAGAGACTTCTTAGTAATCATTTAAAATTAAATGTTTCAAGTTGCTTATTTTTATTTTGTACCTTAGCTAACTGACTGATCCTGTAAAAATTTTTCAACAATAAAATATAAGTTTGAACTTTTGTTTTATTTGTTATACCGTTTTCTTTTTACATTTTCACTGTATAGAACTTGCATTTAAAAGTATGTTTTTGGTGTAAATAACCCATAACAAGCGTATAAGTAACACTTTTTTACTTTTGTATATTTTTTAGTTTGGTGGAAAAGTTGAAAGTGGCACGCGTTATTTTTTTTATCAGATTGTGGCACACTTCCCAAAAAGGTTGGCCACCCCTGGTATAAAGTCTTAGCCACAGTAGTACAGTAGCAAACTCTTGGCCTTAGGAACCAGGATTGCAAGTTTAAATGAAGTTTTGTAGCCAGCCAACCTACATCTGTATTTGTCAATACTCAGGGCCATAAGGAAACTAAGAAATCTCTAGAGAAGTGTAACTATTATAACAAATAAAACCGTAATCGATTAATATAAAACGATAATATTATAGCATATAATAATTACTAGAACATGTTAAAATCTAAGCTAAAACAATTAGATAAAAAGACTTACCACGTGAGTACAGTAATATCCATTTTTCCGAGGCGACCGAAAGGTGAATATCAGTAACGCATAATATTAGTAAGTTATAACAAATTAAAATTAAGTCTATGTAAAATTAAGTTATATTTTTATAGAAAATAAAAGTACAACCCAGACATATACAATTAATTTTAAATAAAACATATTATTAATAATTTACTTACATTAGGCGCCATCTATCGATTAACTGTACAACTAATGAAAAATTCTATTTTTATTACATATTTCTTACTCTAAACTTTTAGGAATATAACCGTTCATAAAATTATCATATATATTTATATATGACAAGAGCTCCAGGCCTGCTGGTTAAATGAGGAGGGCATCATCTCTAAAAAATACTTCTTTATTCTTCTGCAATCATCTAAAATCCAACATGGCGGCCCTTTGGCGCGCAACCCAGTAGAACAATAGACAGTAATCCGACCAGGAGTCACCAGCTAAGCCTTTTCCAGTGCGCATTCATCTTCGTCACGCTTGATTACGCTTGATTACGATGTATCTGTGGGCGTCTGGCCTGAAAATCAGTCCTCAATCCCATATCATGAAAGTCTGAGATGTTGGAGTCTGAGATGCTCGCTCCACCTTTAAATAGGCTTATTTACCCACAAATCCTTACGCGATGGTAAAGAGTTCGCTCTATTTTTATTTATTACTCAATTTTGAAGCTAATCTTTTCAAACCTGACATATATACATAACTTTTATTCATAAGGTAACTTTGCTAAGTACTGTAAATTCTGGCGTATAACGCGCACGTTTGATATAAAAAATAAGATCGAAATTTAAGGGCACGCGTTATACGCAGGGTATATAAAAATGAGAGGAGAAAAAAGAAATTTGACTTGTACATAGATCGGAATAATGTTTATTTAAAGGAAGTAACACATACCTAAGAAACTTAAAGGATTGTTGCTCTAGAAGTATACTATTTTTTCAAAAGCTGGGATAATACCTCGAAAAATTAATTCAAAATATTACAGCATTACACGCGTACACTTAAGATTCCTATATAAAAAATTAATGTGCGCGCGTTATACGACGAATATACCTAAACATTAAAAAAATTCAGCTTGGAAGTGTAGATACGTGTTTAATTCCACTGGAGTTTTCGGTACTGATTTACGGTTTTTTTTTGTATGAGATATAACTATATTTTATCAAAATGTTTCTGTCATTATTGTAGTTGATAGGGACAGGGTGCAGAACATTCTACTGCGTTGATAACCGAGATTAAAAAAGAATAATTTTAAACTATTGGAATCATTTTAAAACATAGCTAATTAAGTTTGTGATAGCGGTCGGTTCCTGCTTGACTCTGAACCCTTTTATCAACCTGTAAACCCGTCTAGATGTGTGAGGGAAACTGAATGATCCACAGACATGATTTCAATGTAATCAATTTATTGATTCCAACTATCAATCAGATACAAAACAATTCTAAATAAGGTAGATGACATATAGTAGAGCACAGAGGTGAGATTCTATAACCCGGAGATACTACTACAGACCCTCAACTGAATCTAAGATAGCTTAAATACTCTCAAATATAACTACGTCGCCCACTAATAAGCTAACTTCTACTTAATCAAGCGCACAATACCTGTACTTTTTATGCATCGGATCTTACACTGGAAACTTGCAGGTGATCTCTCTCGGCTTGATCAATGTTGTTGGTTCCACTCTCTGTAATCTTTTTCCTGGACAACTCCAAGACTTCTAACTAATTCCACTCTCTTTCAATCTTTCAATCTTCAACTAACAACTAATTCACAGGCTTTATGTTAACTCCTACTTGCCAACTCCAACGTGTCAACTTCAAACTCGCGAAAACAGAATTTATATAATATTCTTCATTTACATAATCATGTTTCCTTACTCAATGAAAGTTGGTTGACATAAATATTTTCCTTACAGGGACATGAAGGGATTAGTAGAACCGCGTATATATCCGTCACAAGTATAATGCTAAAAAATTAGAAAATATGAGATTTTATATTATTTACTTAGCATAAATACACAAATACCAATCTTGTGACATTTTTTACTTTGATTTTATATGATTCAATATGAAATATTATATATTTTTTACGTATAAATTGTTCAACTACTATGTTGTAACAACGTGACGCAACTTGGCCTTTTCTAATCACACTTATTGCTCAACACAAAGTACCTCTAGGAATTAGCAATTTTAAAACAATTGTATTGACTTCGGTACAATTCGAGGAACTTAATGAACATCGAAGCAACTGAAAAGTAATTAAATAATGAACCGCATTCTTTCTAGAAGTAGTTGAATTTTCTATTTGAATTCAAAGCAAACTAAATGAATAACATTTTCGATTAGATTTTACAATAAAGGAATTGAAACGGAAAAGTTGTTGTGTGGTAATTCACATTATGGAGCAATTTGTTTCACTTACAAAAGGTAATTTCAATTGTTAAAAGGACAGATGGAAATTAACAGTTACTGGAAGACTAACAGGATTACCGTAGTTTTTGGTAAAGAGTCATTCAAATTGTTTCCAATTTTCATTTGGAAAGTTGGGCTAATTATTGCTTTGTACTAGACTGGGGCATCTTTTGTTAATTCTGCTGAACGTTCTTTGTAACTCAATGTATTAGTTATTGTGAACTATATACTCATTTATTCTTTACTTATTTATTTCTATTGCCAAACTAAGTTTGACAATTAATAATCATTCGACATATATTTTCTAATATATAATACTATTTTACTTTAGTCTTTGATTTTAATAAAGGAAAGTTTGCAAATAAATTTTTTAAATTTATTAAATGGATCTTTGAAACAAATTTTTTTGCGCCGATTTCTGAAGTTATAAAGGACGTATCATTAAGTTACATGAATTGATTGTTTAATAGAGATATTCCACCCGAACACTTAAATGTCTTTCTTTTTTGCATTAAATATTTTAGAAAACGTTTGTATGTTTAGTAACTTATAGGAGAAAATGAATTCACTTTCTCATTGATCACGAGATTTCCGGAACAATCATTAGCGCAACAGCTCATGGAAGCCAAGTCATACTGTGCCTAACCCAGTATACGTGACCTTGGGCCTTGAGGTGCATGAGCAGGTGTTACGGTCAGTTTTTCAGTCTAAACGGAAACCCCCAGCGTTACATTCCTAAGCAAGCATGGTACTCATTTTATCGACCCACTGAAAGGATGAAAGACTGAGTCAACCTTGCCCAACCCGGGGTTTGAACATCAGGCGGGCGTTGGAAGCACGATGCACTAACCACTCAGCAACTGATCTCCGCTATTAGACTTACAACCTTGAAATTTCGCGACAATATTCATTTTAATGAGTAGAGATCCTCAAAGAACAGGAGTTTCGAAATTCGACTCCCAAAGTTGTTGGGGGAAGTGGTGTTATAAGTAATAAAATTCATTTTTTACTTGGACTGTTAGATTTACAAACTTGAATTTACATAAGAATGTTTCCCTTGTTGGGCAGAGATCTGCTGAGAACAAGTTTTGAGGAAATCGACTCTCGAGATGTTGCAGTAGATTTGTAGTAAACAAAATTCCATTTTTTAAACAATTAGTCTTGGAGTTTGGCAAATTTTATTTAGTGAGTAAAAATCCGCAAAAAAAAAAAAAAAAAAAAAAAATGGTGTTTCAAGTAATTGTCTACGAGGAGAGATTATGTAGAGGCGTCAGTGATGAATATACTTATGTTTTGTAAATTCTAGTCCTGACCTTTTTTAAATCAAAAAGTGAGTGATATTATATTACTTTCATTTTAAAGGCTCAGTTTTATTATTTAGGTAATGACAACTTAAAGAAAATGCAAAACCTTAACATTCCAAGCGAAGCGGATGGGTAACGGCTATTAAATTCATATTAGGGATCGTTTGTGGAAATTTGATTGGCATTCTGAATCATTGTCAGAGGATGTCTTAAGCTAAATTCATTCACTAAGCCACGAGGATAATTAAAAGTTTAGTTAAGTTAGTATTATTCCTAATTCTCTACAAATAATCGTCGGTGGATTCCAGCCATCTCCATCCCCCTCCCCCCACAAAAAAAAAAGAAATTCTTAACTTTAAACCAAAAATATAATTTATAACGCGTAGCTTTAAATGATGACATGGAGGTTCCATCAATCGCAGCGACATCTACAAGAAAACTGCAATTAGAAAAAAATCTCTATGAAATGTCTACTACTTTAAAATTGTGAATTTTGCCAAAGAATGACAAACTTTTTTATGATTTTATTTTATTGGGCATCTTATTAGCTTTATAAAAATACCAAGTTTATCATTTCCCGTTCACTAGAACAAAAACTACAAGTGTTTTGGTAAAAGCAGATGCCATTACTTTAAACAAGATGTCATACATTAAAACGCGTTTTACTCGAAATGTGATTTTTAGCGCGTTTTTCACGTAGTGTAAAAAAAGCGCTATTAGAACGCAAATTTCGTCTTCGTTCCATATTTTTTCGCACCTTTTTCTCAGCCAATAATTAACCGATTGACCTCAGGTTTTCGGCATTTGGTCGCATTTGTGCCCTAGAGAGACAAATCATATTTAAATTTAAAAATTGATTGTTTCTTTTTTTAAAAAAATTTTTTAAGTATAGTACTACTTTCTGTTAGCAAAAAGTTCATTAGTTGCATTATTGTAAGATACAACATGTGAACAACGCCCTAAAATTACTTGGCCATGCCAATGATTGATATCTTGTTTGAAAATAATCAAACGGGGTCAGTGATTGTTCAAAAAGTTTTGAACATAATTAACTGAATTTTTTCTGTAAGTTCTGTACACGTTAGATTGAAAATTTGTTTAGAAACATTTAGTACAGAATGGACCGCGTTTAGGCTATTTTTTGTGAATTTTCACCTATTTTTTCCCATTTTAGTAATAATAATTTTTTCTCCTCTTAATTTTAGCACTTTTTCTTAAAATGCACTTAATAAATCTAAAAATAACAAAATATCCGCATATGTCCTTTCTTTAAAAAAAAAAGTTGTCGCGACCTGTCTGATACCTTAAGATAATAATAATAATTTACGTGAAAATTGGAATGAATAGTAGAATGTAAGGCACATTATAGAATATTGTACGCCAGTGTAATTTGAAAACAAGATATCAATCATTGGCATGGCCAAGTAATTTTAGAGCGTTTTTGAGAAAATTTTGTTATAAACTAGCGAAATTCAGGAAGATTTGTAGGAAAATTCGGGAAAACAATGGGAAAATTTAAATATGATTCGGCTCATCTAGGGAACAAATGCGACCCAATGCTGAAAACCCGAGGTCAATTGGTTGCTTATTGTCTGAGAAAAAGGTACGACAAAATATGAAACGAAGACCAATTTTTGAGTCCTAATAGCGCTTTTGTTCCACTACGTGAAAAACGCGCTAAAAAGAATTTACTACAATAAACAAAAGAATAAATTTTTTCACGTAAGAATAGGGGAATATCATTACATTATTTTAAAGATTAAAGTTCTCTGAGAATAAAAGTTATATATTAACGTCGCACTATAAAGTAACTCGAGGTCTTTGGCTGTGAACCTTGCAATTTTAAACTAAGGTCAAATGTCGAGGACAACACCCGAGTTCACCCCTCCTTCTCCCCATATGCTCCATATCACAATATGCCAACGCGAGGGCATTGAGTTT
Source organism: Trichonephila clavata (assembly GCA_019973975.1). NCBI lineage: Eukaryota > Metazoa > Arthropoda > Arachnida > Araneae > Nephilidae > Trichonephila > Trichonephila clavata. Next base: position 324,023 of record BMAO01015264.1, on the reverse strand, counting down.
GACAGATCTGTACAGCAACCATCTCTACACGGCGGATTAAAGCTGCTTTAATCTTTAGTGAAGAAACCCTAGTTTTGCTATGCTTATATATATATATATATATATATTGCAATTTCTTTCTATGTAAAGAAAGTCGTTTTATTAAAGCAGCGGAAGTTTAATAGCTTATTAAAATAATCGTTAATATCTTTAAACATTCTATGCTTAAATAAGATTAAGCTCAACTGGTCCTTTTAAATTACACTCTCCTTTTTCAAATAAACATACAGTATATTTTACTTCGAATCCCGTATTAAAATACTATTATGTTTTCTTTGTTCTTAAAAGGGAAAAACAAATAAAAGAAATAGCAGCTTTAAATGAAATAAAATTTAACCGACTTGGCATAGTGATAAATTAATATATTTATTCCGTCTTTGCATTCAATATAAAGTATTAAGATCCTTCGTATGCTTATTGTTTGGAAAATCATCTTTAAAAGTGAAATAAAAACTAGAGTGTGCGAAATAAAAGCGTAGTAAAAGAAATCCTTTCGATATAAAACTTTTAACAGTAGTTCTCAATCATTCTCTTTAAAACTCAAATCTTCCTTGACATCTTAAATTTAATTCAAAACAATAGGAATGCAAATTCCTTCAGCAGAATCAATATATAAAGTATTTAACTGCATTTAAAATCGGCCGAGTAGCAACTTTTGCAGTAAATGAGAGAATGATGTGGCGTCCATAGGTTAAATTTCCATAATGTATTTACGTAGCCTTTACTACACGCGAGGGTATATCTTTGCTATTCACTTATCTGCCAAATAAAAAAAAAAATACTTTTGCATTTGTCGATTAAATTGCAGCAAACAAAGCAACATTTTTATTTTGTTTCTCTTAAAGATATCCGAATGACATGCAGGTGACGTCGTGACGGATATATTTTAATATGAGACTAAATATCATTGTACTGTGTACACATCGAATTTTCTATTTATTCTGTTTAAATTTCTTTGAGCACTGTATTTTATTCGCTATACTTTATGTAAATGCTCCAAAGAATGATGCAAATTCAAATTTTTGGTATTTGTTAATGATCGAATATTAATTCTCAGTTACTTTATTATCATCATTACTACTCTCTTAATATTATATACTGATAATTTGTATTACTGCGGTTGTGACACTTTTTTTTCCAATTTATACTATTAGTTCTCTCTCTCTCTATCTCTCTCTCTCTATATATATATATGTATAATTATATATATTGTTCAAATTTTCAATCGTTAATAAAATACTTTATATTCATCCATTCAAGTTCAAATACAATTTTAAAACTTGTAGTGGTTGACACTTGATGTTAATACAGTTTTTTTCAAATATTAATTCATTAATTAAATTAAAAAATGAATTGATAGTAACAATCACAAATAATAGTCCAACAGTATAAATATAAGGGAAAATCGTTCATAGTGTCCCAGTAGCGAAATGGTAGTGTGTTTGACTTTTAATCCAAAGGTCGTGGGTTCGAATCCCACTTTGAATGGACTAATTTCTGCGAATGTGATTTCTTTTTTACTATACTATTTTATTAGAATAATTAAATTTAATGAATGAATAAATAGCAACACACAAACAAAAATAGTCTAAAGCCATGTATAGAAAAGAAAAGTGTAAGGAAAATCGATATATATTTTGTCACTTAATATTGTGATTCCATCATATATATGTAAATATTCATATTAATTGTAACTTTTTCATAAAAAGTAAATAAATTAAATTTTTTTTTGTTGACCTAAGTAGGAGTTGGCTTAATTTTTTATATATATATCTTGTTCAGTAACATTGTCTATTTAGCAATATTTATCAAAACTGTTTTTTTTTATTGTAAATGAAATATCTAAGGATCTGAAATAATTTTTATTTTGAAAGCAATTGATATATTTGAATATACAGGGTTAACCAACAACTTGCCCTCATTATGAAAATTCATTACAAAATATTCGTTTAGCAATGCGACTTTTGCATCACTGATTAGGTCAATGTAAGAATAAATAGGTAGTCTTAGCTTCTCTAAATAGGTAGTCTTAGCTTTCTTGTGCATCTTCAAGAAGATACATTTGTAAATGAATCACCATTTTTAGCGGACATGGGGTCGACTCAAGAAGAGAAAACCCTACCGCGTACCTTGCATTACTAAGCGTGGCTCAGTGATTATAATTAACTGTAAAAAATAAGTCATTACTAAAAAAAAAAGATTCCACCAACCTTTATTCTTTGTATACTTTTTATGTTCAATGTGCAGATTTACATATTCTCAGTCCTGCTTATTAACTCTAAGTTTCCTGACGTTAGCTACTAACGCGCGAAAACATATACATGTTGATACAGCAGAACTGAACCAGAAAAGCAACTACAAAAGTTTCTTTTTACAAGATTTACTAAAAAAAAGTGGAGGGGCGTCATTTAGTTCGATTTTAAACACAAACCCAATGTATGATTTGGTTTCCCAAACTAATTTACCCATAATTGGTCAGTGTAATTTTCGACAATGTTATGGCCATCCTGATGCATTGTTGGTCTGATGCAAAATGAATAAAGTGATAATATTAAATCTTCGAAGAAACAGGCAGCTTAACAGCTAACACTTTAAACAAAAAACTTGGTGAGAATAAGAATACCGCCTACACATTGTCTGAGCTCCTTTACAATTTACCAAGGTATCAGAACAGCACTTACAATGTATCCAAAGAAACATATGTGTAATTATAATACAGTAGAACGTCATTTATCCGAATCAATTAGAACCGGACACCATTCGGATACGCAATTGTTTGGATAACCGAAAACCGAATGCGATCCATGCAGTATATAATACCGGACACCATACAAATATTGGAAAGCACCACATGCGGGAAACGTGCTTGAAGAAAAATCCAAATAGGTGCAAAACGTCGCAATTTGACCTTGATTGTGGAAAATAATCACTTATTTTTCGCTGTACCTTTGTAAACCCTCGTTTTTTCACTGCAAGGTCTCTGATTCTTTTCAGCAGCAGTTGTTGAGTAGGACAGCTATCTGATTGTTGTTCGTACCACTCCATAGCTGTCTCTAACGCAGTGAAACGCGTCAGCATTTTATGGACCTTTTCTACTTGAGTTCTTGTTGTTGTCCTCGTCTTCATCTGTTTCATCGTCGACAGGGTCGGATTCTTCTTGCACGGAAGTCACTATCTCGTCATTATTTAGCATTTGAAATCCACAGTCTTCTTAATCACATGCCATCCAGGTTTTTATATCAACAAAAGAGCTCGTATACACCCCCTCACTTAGAAACAAACTGATATAATATTCCGAGCAGATTTTTACCAAATCACGCAACTGAAATTCTCCAAATATCAATCACCTTGGGTTTTCCGGTCACTTTTGGCCTCACAGGAAACAAATCCTTGAGCATTGTTCAAAAACGTATTCGGACTTTGGTTCGGATATTTGACGAGCCAGATAATAAACGTTCGGATAAACGACGTTCTACTGTACGTTGAGCACAAAAAATTGTATTAAAATTAGGTCGTAATACACAAAAGCACAATGAGCAATAAATTATATAATATATTTGATTATTTTTATAGAAATACAATCTTAGAAACCAAACATACTTTTTTTCCATGCAAAATTTGTATAATATTTTATTTTTTACAAATCCATTCAAAACGTTACAAATATTTCAAATTTTTAGTAAATATTTTTCTTGAAAGTCTTTAAACTTTTGTTCGAATGATTTGTTTAGATCCCCGTACGATTTTTGAGAGCTAAAATAAAATACTCACTAATGTTTTGAACTTCAAAAGTTTCGGAAACATTTCAAGTCAATTAAAAAGGTACCAGACTATTAAAAGTGACTTTTAGATTTTATCAGTTCGCATTAAAAGATGCAGAAAGCATTTGCAAGTTAACTTCATGCAGATTACATCAAATATCTGAAACTTTTCTCCGTTAAATACCATCCCCGCAAATTATTTAAATCTGCGTATCTCATTTAGTTCTAGGGAAAAATCGATTTTTTATGATAAAAATGAGGTTACCTGCATTTCAAAATGAGTGATGGAAATATCATTAGAGGCATCGATTTAGTTCCGTATTATCTTCAGGAAGTTTACAGAATTTCGAAAGGATAGACGCATAATTCGGAGACTACACTTGATGTGTGTGTGTGTGTGTGTGTGTGTCTTTTCGTTTTAAATAAAACCACGAACGTAGCGTGAATTTTCTCAAACTTTTAAATTTCCGAAAATTTAATCGATTTTATAAAGTTTATATGTATTAAAACTGTCTAAAATATTTAAATTTCATTAAATAAATAGTTTAATAAATCGAAATTTGTCTAAATCTAATTTAGTTAAATATAAACTATTGTTTATCAATTCTAAATTAATATCCTACTTTTAAACTTAAGTGTTCATTCCCTAATACCTTAGTACGACTCAATTGACAAAAACAGTCAAAACCCTCATGTAGTTTTTTACTTAAATCATTTTTATATGATTTTCTATAATATTACAAAATTTGAAAGATTTAAGGAAAAAAAAATTAGGAACTGTAAAAACTTTTATGTTCTCTTTTATTTTCATTCCAATGAAAAATAGAAAAAAAAGTGTACATTGATTTATCTCAAACAGAAGAAATAACTAATTTGTCTTCATTTAAAATGCAAAGGCTTTTTTTTCACCGAGCCAACTGCTTCAATATTTTTTTTACTATTGCTATAAGTACATGTCACAAAAGTTGATACTTTTTACTTACACACTTATTTATTTAAAATAAGTATATAACGGCTTAAAAATTATAAAAGAAATATAATGTGATAAAAATATAATAATAATAGTAAATAAAAATATTTAAATACTTATTTTTTAAAAATAGAATTCGTACATTTTTTGATGAATTTTCAATAAGGAATCATAAAAAGAAGTATAAGATTATCAATCATATCAGAATAAACTCTATACTAACTTTTGTTGTACATAGTTTAATGTGCCTGTAAGTGAAATTTCATATGTGTGTGTCAATTATTGTAAGAAGAATAGCATTTTAAAACCAATTCATAATTTTTGACGTTTTCCCTTTAAAAAATAAATGATTAACTCTTTGTAGCAGTTTAAGCACAAAAACTATTTTGTGTATTACATGTGCACGATAAAAGCAAAATATAGTAAATACCATTAAACCAAAGTTTTTTTTTATGTATTGTACCCCCTTAGCTTTTGACAACATCAGGTTTAAAAAAAAATCAAGATGTTTAATCTACATTTAGAACAAAAATGCTCTTTCAGGTCTTTTTCTCATACTTTCTAGTTTGAATTTTGTAAAATTACAATTTGTATCTTTCAATTAGAGCATTGATAAATAAAGAGCCGCTGGATATATAAGTGAGACAAAAATAGAAAAAAAATCATGGAAAAGTTTAAAATTGCAATTCTTGTTACCCTAATAATTTCTTTACTTTCGGTAAATAATTTTATTAAAGGGACATATATAATGACTATAACTGTTATTATATATAATTACCAACTATTACTATACATAATTGCTTACTATTACTATAATAAAGTAATAAAAATTTAGATATTTTTTATTTAAATCATCATGTATATCATTATTATTTCTGTAAATTCCGAAACTATTTGTGGCAAATGCAACTGACGTTAAAATTTTGATTTTGCTGTATGTTTATCCAGTTTAGATAAAAATTAAAGATCAATAAATACAGTGAAATCAAGAAAGCTAAGAAATCGTATTTATTGTGAAATTAAGTGACGTTTCAAAAAACTGTGGTCTCAAGAAGCAACAATTAATTTTTCGGGAGAAGTCAAGTTTCAATAAAGTAAACTTTCCATTTTATTCTTGTTTATCATTTATTTTCTGTTTATTTTTTCATTAAATGGGCATATTTAAGAAATGGGCATATTAATGGGACTGTTACCCTTAAAGGGCGCGTCCCCATGATGCGGATAGTGGAACTCATCCGCAAGTTTAACCTTTGGGTGGTAGAGCGGAAAATAAACCACAGTCAGGAATTATATCTCAGTAATATTCATATATTTGGCGACCATGTTTTGTTTTTTACGGCATTCAGATTGTTGAAGTTGTCTATAGGTACTTTGGTCCTTTTTATTACAATGCATGGCGAGACACCAACCAACCAACCAACCAATCATTTAAAACGCCATGAATAATATAAAAGTGAAAGAAGTAATTCGAAACGATATCTTATACTTATACATGATCAATTCAAAAGATTGATTTGCCATGTACTCAAGTTTGCTTCATTATAAAATAACTCGACCTCCCCCTCCCCTAGAATGGAACAGCAATCTAAGATGGAGTCAAAATTGGTGTACATTAGCTGAATTTTTAACAGATACTCTGCAATTTTTAAAGTATTGTTTACCCAAGATCTCTGATGAACGTAATGAGATATTATTAAATTGCCCATAACTTAAAATTGTCTTAAAACTTATAATCTACGACTTTTTTGGTTTAGGGAAGTTCAACTCACATGTGAGGTGTAAGAGTAGAAGGATTGTGGCAGCTATTGTCACTCAACAGATAGCTAGTTGGCAATATAATAGGCACAAAAAAGGGACCTAGTTCCGGACAAGGTAGGGAACTCAGTTTTGAAATTCAGTTGCTTAAGGTACACAATTGTAGATAATCCAATGTGAAGTTCCAACCTTCCAACTTATACCGTTTTTTAATGTAAATGGCTTGATGATCTTATCTCTCGAATCTCAATTAGAAGTTACATGATTTAAAATTTACTAATTTATTCTTTAGCTCATTGAAGCAGATCCACAGATAGGCAGATATTACAAACTTCCTGTACGCATCTTACGATAATTTCCTATCTGGAATGGCTACAGCCACAAAAGACGAATCATTATGACATCAATTCTTCAATCAAGCCGTAAGTTCGAGTCTTATTCCATTAATAGTCCGTCGTATTGAGAGGGTTATACACATTAAATATCTGTTTGAACTCAAATTTCTTACACTGGTTCAGAGCGGCGTGGACGTGGTGAATGGATGGTGACTACGTAATCTGATCGTGATAGAAAATTACGAAGCAGATTTGGATTTGAAAGAATGCTCTAAGCAAGTGCTTCTCAAACTTTCAGTATTTGCTACCCAATATTCAATCATAATTTTCCTTACACTCCCCCCTCCCCAATCCAGAGAATAAAAATGTATTGTATTCAATAATACTATACTTTGTCGCTAACTATACAATACGACTTTAACCCCTTAAGTGCCACCGGCGTATATAAACATCTCACTCAGCCAAACATTAACTGTCTCTTAGGTATACACACGTCTTTCCGAAGTACGATCTTTTCTGTGCACTACTATCCATAAAATTATTCCGAATGATTTGGAAGGCTTAAGTGTTTGTGAAGAATTTACTTATTTCACATTAATGGCTTATTTATTCCTTTTCTCCCCCCTCTAATATATCATACTAGCTGTTACCCGCCCGCTTCGCTGGGTATTTCCTGATGTTTTATAAATTTTTGCTGGTTATATATATGAATAAATTATTGATATTTAAGTCCTGCCATTAAGAATTCCATTGTTTTAAAAATTATACGCCCCTTACGCCCCCTCAACACCACTTGGGCGTCTATTTTCAAGAAACGCATTTTGTGGCGTATTTCTATTCTATGAGAGGAATCTGCTTACCAAATTTCAAGACTGTGCATCTAATAGTTTAAAAATCGGAATAATTATTTATATCTCCCCTTAACCCCCCGCAACACCCCTTGGGGTCATTTTTCCCAAAACCCATGTAGTGGATATTTACTCCTTGAAAGAAACATGTCTATCAATTTTCAAGCAGGTTGGTCAAGTAGTTTAAAAACGAAAATATTTATCTATTACTTCCCTTAAACTTCCCCCCCCGAAACGCCACTTGGTGGTTATTTTTCCAAAAACCATCTTGTATCTGATCTCTACTCTATGAAAGGAATCTATTTATCAAATTTAAAGACTGTGCGTCTAATAGTTTAAAAACGTAAATAATTATCTATAACGCCCCCTAAGCCCCCGCAATGTCCCTTGGGGGTTGATTTTTACCAAACTCATTTTGTAGCGGATCTCTACTCTATGAAAGGAATCTGCTTACCCAATTTCAAGATTGTACGTTGAGTAGTTTAAAAATGGAAACAATTACTTATAACGCCCTCAACCCCCCGTAACACCCCTTGCGGTTCGAATTTCACAAAAAAAAAAAATCAATTCTTAGTGGATCTCTACTCCATGAAAGGATAATGTCTACCATATTTCAAGTCTGTAAGTTGAATAGTTCCGGAGATATCGTGATTAGTCAGTCAGTCAGTGAGTGAGTCGCTTTTCTCCTTTATATATATAGATATAAATAGTTGATATCTAAGTCGTGCATTAAGAATTCGATTGTATTGAAAAATATACTCGTCGTCTCTTGATAAAAAAAAAAGAAAGGGCAGAACTTATCTAATTTGTATTTTCTAAAATTTTCTAAAAATTAAGTATAGAATGATGTTTGCGCTTTCGTAACCCTATAACCAAGTGGATTCCCGCAAAACCAATTTTCGGTGGATCTCTGCTCTGGAAAATGAACATGCAAGCCAAATTTCAAGTCTAAATCTAACAGGGGAAAAAAACGAAATTTTTACTACCCCACCCCCGCAATCCCGTTGAGAGTCGTTTTCCAAAATAACCATTCTTAACGGATTTCAATTCAACAAAAGAAAAATGCAAACCAAATTCCTTTATTATAGTCCTTGTAGTTCGCAAAAAGTTTTTTTTTTGTCAATACGCCCCAGTAACCGCTTGCTCCCCCAAGAGTTAATTTCCTTCAAATTCCAACTCTACAAAAGGAATCTGCTTACCAAATTTCAAGACTGTACGTTTAATAGTTTAAAAATAGGGATAATTACCTTTAACGCCCCTTGAGTCCCCACAACACTATTTGGGGATCTGTTTTCACAAAACCCATTTTGTAAGGGAACTGTACTCTATGAAAGGAATCTGCTTACCAAATTTGAAGACTTTGCGTCTAATTAATTAAAAATGTAAAAAAATTACCTATAACGCCCCTTGAGTCCCCGCAACGCCATCTAGGGGTCAATTTTCACAAAACATGGATCTTTAATCTATGAAAGGCTTCTGATTATCATATTTCAAGACTATACGACCAGTAGTTTAAAAATGAAAATAATTATCTATAACGGCCCTTGAGCCACTTAGGTTTCAATTTTCACGAAACCCATTTTGTAGATTATATCTACCTTATAAGAGGAATCCGCTTACTAAATTTCAAGACTGTACGTCTTATAGTTTAAAAATTGGAATAATTATTTATATCTCCCCTTAACCCCCCCCCCCCGCAACACCCCTTGGAGTCAATTTTCCCAAAACCCATTTTGTTACGGATATTTACTCCATGAAAGAAACATGCCTACCAATTTTCAAACTGGTAGGTCAAGTAGTTTAAAAATTGAAACAATTATTTATAACGCCCCTAAATCCCCTGAACGCCACTTGGGGGCTATTTTCCCAAAACCTATCTTGTAGCTGATATATGAAAGGAATATATGTATCAAATATAAATGCTTTGCGTCTCATAGCTTAAAAATGGAAATAATTATCTATCCTAAGCCCCCGCAACGCCCTTGGGGGGCAATTTTCACCGAACTCATTTTGTAGGGGATCTCAACGCTATGAAAGGAATCAATTTACCTAATTTCAAGATTGTACGTCAAATAGTTTAAAAATGGAAATAATTATTTATAACGCCCCTAAACCCCCCCGTAACGCCCCTTGCGATTCGAATTTCGCAAAATACGTTCTTAGCTGATCTCTACCACATGAAAGGAACATGTCTACGAAATTTCAAATCTGTAGGTTGAATAGTTCCGGAGATATCGTGATTAGTCAGTCAGTGAGTGAGTGAGTCGCTTTTCTCCTTTATATATATAGTAATGCAGCGCTCCTAATACTACTTTATTTAACATCTTATGATTTACGCAGGTTCGATTATTTAACTAATGTCTGCATCATGATAGTGGTTAGTACTTCAAATCATAATTAAAGACAACGCAAAATTAATGAATTACTCGGATTAAATTAAAACAAATTCGTTTATTACATTTAAAAACACATCACTAAATTCATGATTATACGCTACTAAAGTTTTAAGATTAAGAATATATATACAAACATTTCACTTATCTGAAACGGAGACCAGGCGATGGGTAGTGCTTGGGCTTTGATAAGTATATCAAAATTAAACTATCTGTTAATCTGTGATCTGCCGAGAAATGTCCCGGTTCTTCCTTTTAAGTGGGGGCGAATTACCCCCTTTTTCATCCGCACGCCCTTTGGTCTCGCCTAGTCATTGGTCAGGAACCAAGCGCAAAGTTACAAATTTCACGACGACTCTCCAAATTTATGAGTCCATTCAACTTTCCTGACCGGCCGTTGGGACCCCTCAACTTAGGAATCCGACAACATCCTGTCAACAGAAAACAAGGGGAATACACAAATTACATGTGTCTTAGGGACCATCTTCAAACCCGATCAGCATCTAAGCCTTCCAGCCTCCACGCCACCCATCACTCCTCCCCCCTTTCAGACTCACAAACACCTGGAAAGTAAAAAGAAGAAAAAAAATTTTTAACACATTTGCAGTAAATAAATACTGAGATGGGATTTTAAATGACAGAAGGAATCGTCCAACCACGAGCCGTGGATGACTTCTTGATGCAACGAATTCTTGGAATCACGACTGCAGGAGAGAAAATTATTTGGAGGAGGGAGATTGAGCTCTTTAGTGTCAAGTGCAGTAGGAAAGGCGGAAATACCTCCTGCTGTTGTGAGTGTGAAGGATCAATGACACGAATGTCCTGCCGTTTGATGAATTGAAGAAGGGTGGGAAACACTGCACTGGAAGAATGTAGCCAACGCCTCGAGCATTGTAAATCAGCATTAGTCTTCAGCGATGTCTCGTTGACAGTCATAAATCTTGAAGCTGGGGAACCCGATGAATGTGACTGTCCTGTCATCCTGACGCCATGGCGAAGGGGGAAATGTCATTTCCTGTGGTCCTTGAGTCATGTCCACGCCCGACCTGAATAGGAGAAAAAAAATTCTTCCAAAGAGATTATTTGAAGTGCGAAATTTGTTCCACAAACACAACACGTGAACCAATTTCCCTTTCCTCTTTTCCTCCCTCACTCTTCTTTCTCCTCACTGAATTGTTGACCGATAGTAACCTTCGTTTGAATACCACACCGGCCATCCCTTGCCTCCGTCTCTGCCAAGCAAATGTAGTACAATAAAACGACTTGTAAAGAAAGAAAAAAAAATTTCCTAAAATTCGAATTTTAAGATAAGATCTGGGCTACCGCATAATTTACACAAAAGAATTGCACGCACGAAAACATTGGAACAGTATAATTGTGTACATAACACAGCAGTGATTAATATGTATATATATATAACAAGTGATATATATATATAAAGATACAAGAAGTAGATACTTAAAAAATTGATTGTGACACAGATTTTGGCGCGACATGCTGAACTCTGTAATTCACTTTAGAAAACCGTTCTACAACTCTATAGGGACCTTCGAACTTGGGTCTGAGTTTTGGAGACAATTTAGATTTAAGGTTAGGTGTCCTGATAAAACAAAAAGAACCAATTTGATAATCGTAATGATGCGACTTTGTATTCTTTGTGCTAAGAGCGATGTGCGATGCTTCTTGATTTTTTAAATTATCTAGGACCTTCTGAAAAATATTCTCTAATGAAGGTAAAAGTCTTTCGACGTATTCATACGTATTTTGTGATGTATCAGAGCTCTTTTGATATGTGTACGACAGACGAATGTCTCTGCCGTGTTCTAAAAAGAAGGGCGAAGTGAAAGTGGCCTCGTGAATTGCTGAATTTAAAGCTAACATAGTGTGAGGGAGTTGTTCATCCCAGTCGTTTGTGTCATGAGTGATTGCTGCAAGGATGTTAGCCAGCGATTGATTTGGCTTCTCTACTCTTCCATTTACGTGAGCTGAATAAGTTGAAATTAAAACAAATTCGTTTATTACATTTAAAAACACATCACTAAATTCATGATTATACGCTACTAAAGTTTTAAGATTAAGAATATTATACAAACATTTCACTTATCTGAAACGGAGGCCAGGTGATGGGTGGTGCTTGGGCTTTGATAAGTATATCAAAATTAAACTCTCTGTTAATCTGTGATCTGCCGAGAAATGTCCCGGTTCTTCCTTTTAAGTGAGGGCAAATTACCCCCTTTTTCATCCGCAGGCCCTTTGGTCTCGCCTAGTCATTGGTCAGGAACCAAGCGCAAAGTTACAAATTTCACGACGACTCTCCAAATTTATGAGTCCATTCAACTTTCCTGACTGGCCGTTGGGACCCCTCAACTTAGGAATCCGACAACATCCTGTCAACAGAAAACAAGGGGAATACACAAATTACATGTGTCTTAGGGACCATCTTCAAACCCGATCAGCATCTAAGCCTTTCAGCCTCCAAGCCACCCATCAACAGATACGCACGCCTACGTGGAAAACGGTGGTATTCGGGAGCGAATCACGTATCTTTTAGTTGGAAGTTAAGTGATTATTTATAAAACGCACAAATAATCAAGATAAATGTTAATTTTTGAATTTAATTTTTATATGACAAGTCCATGGGGTCAATGGTTATTATTAAACTTGTTCTTAATTTAGTATTGCTAAATTATTTATATAATACAATGTGCGGTACTGGCACATTTATAAGTTTGTTATATTAATGTAAATGAATATTTATTTCCTGAATGTAATTCGTTTGTTTACTTTCAATAAATCAATATATATTTTTTTTTTAAATCTTTTTTTTTTACTTTTTAATATGCTCGCGCCCCCCTCGTAGAGTTATCACCCCTCCCCCTAGAAGGGCACGTCCCACAGTTTGAGAAACTTTGCTCTAAGCCCTAATTGGCATCTTGTCTATAATAATAATAGCTATATTATTACGAAATTGTGACGGTTATTTAAAGCGATTTAAAGGAATGGGAATTAAATTTTCCATTGTACGTTTAATGTAATTGCATGATAGTATACTAATCATAAAAGCCTATTATAAAAGGTCATCTTAAGTGTTTGCAGTTAGACCTCTGAAGTGAGAAATATTCTGTGGTAAATTATGTTATAATCACTTTTAAAGAGTTTTCATTAATTGAATAAAAGATTTTACATTTAAAAATATTATTAGACATTCAGTTTTAAAAACGTTCTTCCAAAGAACAAATGTTAAAATTAGCGTGAGTTTGACTGATGAATGTTTGCTAACAGTCAGAATGATGAATAAGTTCTCGGAAGATCACTTGTTAAAGAGTCAAGTAATACATATACCATTTATTTAATTATAATATCTCTAACTGTACCATAAATCTAAAGCAGCACTTAAATGGGTTGTTTTGGATTTTTTGTTACCATCTGAGATATTACTCATCTTACATTGACTAAATATATTTTGAATCTATGTTGCTAAGAGATTATTATAATATTGTTTCTATTGAAATGAATAATTTCTAAAATGTATTGCTGTTTTCACTTTCACGGTATATATCTGAAGTAGTTGAGATAGATTGGATACTCTTTTTCTATTATGTTGTAAATTATATGAGGGAAGAAAACTAAACTTAAGGGGACATGGTACGATTTCAGCAAAAAATTTTAATGTAAGGATTTTCCAAATTTTTTTAATTGCGTCCTATGTGTGTATACTATGTAAAACAGATTTTGTGCTCAAAATTTCATAGAAAGCTAGCCATTTAATTTTAAGGAAAAACATAAAATTTAAGAAGTGATTTTAAAATGCTACTCCTCTTACAAAAATTTACATACACGCATGAAATTTTATTTACAAGTACGTTAAACTATGCATAAAAAAGTTAGTATGGTTTTTGCGATAAGCTGTTTGGTATTCGGACAAAACTTCTTTTTATGAATGCTTATTGAAAATTCCTTAAAAAATTTACAAATTCTGAGTTCAATTATTTTTAAAAAATAAGTATTGTTTGATTCAAAAATGCATACCAACTTTTGTTGCATGTACTATTAGCAATAGGTAAAAAAAAAATTCAAAGCATTAGGCACAATAGAAAAAAAGCCTTAGCATTTGAAATGAAGACAAATTAGTTATTTTATTTTCCGAGATAAGTAAGTCTAAAGTTTTGATTTGCCAAGTGATGTGAATAAAAATGAAAGCAAAAGCTATCATAATTATGTGTTTTTTAAGTTTAGAGCTTTCAAATTTCGTCAGCTTATAGAAAAATATATAACGAATAATTCTAAGCTAAAATTTGATTTTTTGACCAATTTTTGTCAGTTGAATCGTGCTGTGTCCCCTTAAGATAAACAACATATTTTTAGTTTGTCTGCATCGAGTTAGTGTTGGGTTGTAGGGACGGGATTAACTTTTTTTTAAAACAAGAAAATGCATCTGTTAAAAAAATAGCTAATTTTACAAATAAGCGCAAGATACGGTAAGATAAAGTGAGAGAGAGAGAGAACTGGGAAGAACAATGCGACTTATTTAAAAAACATCAATCGTAGGCGCAATAGATAACAATAGTTGTGACCATTCTCAATGCAACTTCGTTAGATAATAACTGAGCATAACAAAACATAACATTAATATCAAAATGTGAAAAAGATGGTGAGAAAGTATAGGAAAAATTGCATAAACAAGAGCCTCAATGAATAATTTATGATCGAAATAAATTTTTTGACAATTACATAATACAATCAATTTTGACATTTAAATTTTTAAAAAATAGATAGCCTTTTATTTTATAGTCACTATATAAAATTACTTAAAAGTGTACTGTGTATGCTTATAAAAAAGTGGTTAAAAATTTATGGGGATTTTTTTAAAAAGTAGGGAGACAAATAATCCTAAAATTGCGTAAGAAATGTGAACTAATATTATCTTTATAACTTATTCAGCAATTTTTGACTTAATTTCAATGTTTTCAAAAACAAAACACTTCGTATAAAATACGTTTTGAAGTTGGTTGCTGCGAATTAGAAATGCCATCCACTCCCCTTCTAAAACAGCTGCAACTATTGTATTAATAAGCGGAAAATAAAAAAAAAAGAAAGATAAAAAATTTGTAAACTATATAAATAAGCCAATTTAATCATAGAACTATTTCGTAAATTCTCAGCAATATCTATAATTTTAAAAAGATGGATAATTTAAATATAGAGAAAATATGCCCAGTATTTTTTTTGTATTTTTTATAATTAATTCTAAGGTGACTGTTCATTTTTGATATTCTAGTGCAAAAAGCAACTAATAGTATAAGATTAAGCTGAAATAAATAATTCCTGTTATAGATTAAAATAATTACTGGCGAAGAAAACATCAGAACATCAAGAAAATGTATCTTATTACGAACAAGCCAATCTAGTATCTAGTTAGGAATATACTACCGGATTTTAACGGGATATACCCTAGCTCAGTACTGCAAATCAAGCCATTGTATTCTAAAAATATACATTGTAAAATTCTTGAGCTGAATAAGGTCATTGAGAATGTCATGAGTGATAAAGGAGCTAATTAAATGATTTACCCATAATGTTACGTTATCAACAGCTACATTAAGAAAAATTGGCATTTCGACATCTGTGATTAAAATGAAATATACAAAAACTAAATAAAAGCTTTATTTATATTTATGCAAGCCTTTTCTATCCTTTCTCTACTCACTACTTATTCATAATAAGAGTGATTTCAAAATAATTTTATTATAAAGCGATTTTTATTAACTGTTACTTCAAAAATGTAGACATTTTACAAGACAAAACAAAGAGTTATCTAAAGGGTGAAAAATATTTTATTGTTTGTCATGTTGTGATAAAAAATTCTATTTATCCAATTCAATGGATTTTTATCACAGGATTTGACCTTAGAAATTTAAGCAGATAAGAGAAAGCTTATCTTTTTCGTATCACATATCGGAATACAGTATTAGAAGCAACACTTTAGTTCCATGAGAGAAAATAAGAACAGTTTGAATGCAGTTCTATTAAATGCTTTAAGCGATCTATTTCAAAACAAAACGCGCTAAACTCAATCTTTTCGATATGGAGATATTAGACTTAAAAGAAATTGATTCTCCTGCATTAAATAACTACGCGTGTGCGCGTTTTTCTGAAGAAAGATATGTGTTTAAATGGTTTTTCGAAAACTTTTCTCGATCCGAAGGTGAATTGTATAAATCGGAGTGTGATCCCTTTCCATCTGTTAAAAATATCCTTAAAGCTAGGAAATATCGTAAAAGTAATATACTAGATGTTGTGCAAGTAGATATTGAATCGACTTCTGTTGTAAAATGTGAGATTTTTTTCTGTAATCAAGATGGAAAAGCGATAAAAGCCTTTAGTGCCGGGAGAGATTCGGTTAACATCACGTTGAAGTATTATTATGGTTTTTACTTGGAAAAAGATATGTTAAGAAGAGAAAATTGCCTTAAAGATGACTGCCTTACCATTATAGGTGTAATAAAATTAAAAGGACAGTCTTCAGTTAGAGAGTGCTACAACTACTGCCCAAGGTTCCTCTCGCCATCTGATTATCTGCAAAACCTGGCTTCTGACATGAAGGGATTAGATGTCCAATCTTTAAACGAAAAGGTCCAGTTACTTATTAACAATGAGCCTTTGCAAGCCAGTAAATCTCTACTGTGCTGTCGCTCTGCCATATTTGCGAATAAATACAATATTGCAAAAGATTCCACCAAAGAATTGCCTGTTGTGGTCATTATTGACGATATTCGCTATACAGTGTTCACTAGTGTCGTTTCATTTCTATATACTGGAACTGTCCGTGATGACAGTTTCCAAGAGCTGTGTGATTTATACGATGCAGCCAATAAATACGGTATTTTCGAATTACGTGATGCTTGTGGGGATATGCTGTGGTCAAAGTTGACCGTAGAGGATGCCTGTGCGATATTGATACTTTCAGATCGACATGGTGATGATTATTTGAAATTGTCTTTATTAGCTTATGTTAAATTTCACTTCGAAAATATTATTTGGACAAGTGGTTGGCAAAATATGATGTTCGAATATCCTCTCCTGGCTATGGAAGTCATAAATTTTGATAACAAAGCAAGACAACCACACGAAGAGAAAAGTAAGGAAAATACAAAACAAACGTATAACAATGATCCACCAAAATATAAAACAATAATTATCCCAAATTTTCAATAACTTCATGCTATATAGTATGCAATAGCTGTGACTATAATATTTAATTGGTTATTATGAAGGAAATAGAATAAAGAAGGTTAACAGAATAAAAACATCCAAATTAGTTAAGTCAGTTTATCAATGTATATGCTTTTAGTTATTGTGTTTTCTTTAAAATTTCTGTATATCTATTCATGTTAATCATAAGAATATAATCATAAAATTGTGATTTCTCAACACTTTTCGTTTGAATTGAATGATACAGAATTAATATGCATATAAAAATCTTTGATAGCTTCTTTTTTTTAGAAAAATCTGATGTGTTAATGTCCTCTACCTTTATGATTGCATGTATTTGCTAAAGAAGGCATATAGTCAAAAGTGTATCACATTTTTTTATAAATATGGAATATTATAACCCAATTAAAACATGTAAATTAAATTTTTAAAACATTTATCTATGCATGATAATTTTTTATAAATTTAGCAATATGTTTAATATTTACTTGTGCATTAACAATATTGATTCATTTTAATTATTTATTTGGTATATTCAGATAACATTCCAAAATACAAATTTTATTCAAATAAGATAACTATTACAAAAATAAAGTTAAAAGAAATTTAAAGCTAAACGTTTTTTGTAGATTGTCATTAAAATTTTACTTATATGATTTTTCCTCACATATCTGAATTTTCAGGATTAAACAGATGTTTAATATTGGTGATATTTATAATTATGCAAAAAAAATACACCAATCACATTAGTTTTAATTTAATTTCGATAAATCGCAAGGAAATTTCTAAAATTTAGAAGAATTTTAAAGAAAATTTTTAAATTGAGAAAAAATTATTATTTTTTGGAAAACTACCATAATGTTTTGTGTTAAATATTTATTTATAATTATGCGGGCTCGTTTTATTTTTATGATGCATAAAATATCAAAAATCACTTTAAAGAAGTAATTTCATGTAGTATAGGATATTTTTAAATATTTATTTTCCGTATTTTTACCAATCTAATGTAAATTATTTTGTTTGATAGCTTAAAGACGAATTAGAATGTACTATATAACTATTCATTACTATTTCTTATATTTTCTATTCATGTTTTAATTGATTTTTAGACAATATTATTACATTACAAATTTTAATTAAAAAATTATTCACATTTCACATTTGCTGAATGGAAAATTATTTAAAAACATTCTATGAAGCAAAATGATTCACATAATTTATTTATAGTTGAGAGATAGAATTAGTCATTTTTAATTTTATTTAATAGGTTTTTTAACTTAAAAATATGAAAAAAATTGTAATGATGCTTTATACGGCAAAATTTTTTAAAAGAAAAAGTAACGATTCATTTGAAAGAAATTACACGTAAATTAAAATAAGGAAATATGTAAAAAGGGAACGTTTTTTATATGGAAAGAAGTAATCTATTTACTTTTACAACTCTCTGAAGAATTCTGTTTAGTAAAAGCAAAGCAATTTAGCTCAGGTTTCATGCAGATAGTTTTTTATTTTTACTTGTTTTATTTTGCCAAGCGATATATTTTTAAATATCTGATTTACTTCTAATTATAAAACGTCATTAAAATCAAATATTTTCTTATATCAGGCGCATTTAATTATTGGTTAATTTTATGTGATATTATGTTAATTGTTTTTTTGGTATTTTGTTTTTTTATACTTATATTTATAACATAAAATTCACTTTCCAATGTAATGTAATTTGTTGATATATTTTAATTAGCTAATGTTGATATATTTTAATAAGCTAATGTTGATATATTTTAATCTATTGATGCAGAATGGAGGAAAAAGGAATAGATTACCATTAGCAGTTGACAATATGGTTGCAATAAAGGGTGCAATCGTCATTTGTACATACATTTCTGGTTGTTTTTATTATTATTCGTTAGTGAGTAAAAGATTTTGCTCTTCTATTTTTTTCTTATAGGGGCTTTGGTAGCCTAGTGGTTATGGTCGCAAACTTGTGACGAGTATCGTGGGCTTGTGTCGTGGTTTCCATTGAGTCGCCATGAGAAGGGTTTCGATTCACATTAAGTCTATCGAGACTCAATGTCCATTTATTATTGTGGTAGTTAGGGAAGAGGGTGCCAGCTCATTTGTCGTTCTCGTCACTTGACTGGGGTGCAAAATTATTAGGGTTGTGTCACCAATAGCCCTCGTGTTGCTTTATAGTTTGATTTTAACATAACTCTGATTCCCACTTTCTCTCTCTGATTATTTTCAGCATTATTTTATTGTGAGTTAAAAGTTTATCGTCTTTTTTCTTACAAAGTTCGGTGAGTTTTGGGGAAAAACACAAAATACCAAATCATTATTCATTCAATGGATTATTTTGACTGCAGTTGAAAGAAAAAAATCACTTACGTTACAGCATTGAAGACATAAACTAAGCATGACTTTGTGACCTACTTTAATCTTTTTTTTTCAGTCGCCAGGGTGTAGCGTGTGTGTTTTTAGGTTGTTTTTTTTAAAGTCGTCTTTTATATATTTATAGTAAACTAGAATTTGTCTAGAACAAGTGGAAGATGTTGCTGAGAAGATTGCAATGTTTTACCATAACCTCAAGCAAGTCGAAATGTGTTTCAAACTATTTTGAAAGGGAAATGATGGGAAAACAACAACAAAAAATCTGTTTGTTTTGTGCTTCAGGTCTTCAAATACCAGATAAAAATTCTTTTGAGAGTAACAAAATAAATAGAAATTTGCTCTTTGAATCTACATACATTTCTTTTTCTTTTTCAATCTAACGAACGGATTATTTTTTTCCCTACTTTATACGTTTATAACATATCATCAGTTTGTTACTTTTTTGATACATGAAATTGAACTTATAAATTTTAAAGGATGCAATTGACAGTTTATTTCCTTATTCCTTTTCAAAACCTGATCTGCAACCATTTTAAAATATTGCAGCCTTTAATCTTCCAAATCACTGAAAATAAAATGGCAGATTTTATGACAAAATATTTATCAATATCGTATCTTTCTGTTATGGAAAAGAAAGAAATTGATACGCTCACGCGCGTGAAATTCATGATAATGACTTTTTATCTTACAATAGATGATTTCTTGTCATAACTTTTTGTATTTTTCTCTCAATATTTTTTTAATTGTTTTTCTCTAGTATTTCAATACAATAATTTAATAATTTTTTGTTCCATCTTCCTGATCAGGATCATTAAAATTAATGATTTTTTATTTCCAGATTTGGCGACTAAACGATAAAGTTACAACCTTAAAGCGAAAACGCTCATGGTTAATACAAATAGTGATCTTTTTAGTGAAAAATATCATTGACTTTTTACACCTTCTTCCGAATTAAGTATTCCAAACTTAGCTCTTCCAGATTTTCTTCAGTTTGCTGATCCTAGATTTTGCAAACCTGTCCGTATAGACGCACTGATAGGATGCCAGTGGCTATTACAGATTTTAAGAAATGACGTATTTAAGATTAATTCATCAATAAATAAATTATAGTTTAAAAAAGCAATAAAAGAAACATGCTTTTATTATAGATCGAACTAAAAAATTAAAAATAAATCACAGTTTAAAAAATAAAAACTCTTTTATAGTTAATTGAACTAAAGGGTAAACAATAATTCTTAATATAAAAATATAATGAAGAACGAGAAAATTAATCTCATCGTGGTAAAAGCGTGGGGGTGATTTGTACTACACTTTTACACTCACTCTCTTCGGAAATGAACTAGTCAGAAATTATAACAACTGATATCGAGCATTCAACGCCTTTACCACAATGACATTAATTTTCTCGTTTGTCATTTTATTCTTATATTAACAATTATTTTTTTACTTTTTAGTTCAATTAACTATAAAATCATGTTTTTTAGTTGTTTCAAACTATAATTTATCATAAATGCGCTTACTTATCAGAGAGTTTTATTTATAAATAAACATTTTTGAAAGGTCAAACATTACTAAAAGGATAAAATTATATTAAAATTGATATAGCTTTACAAATGATAAATCTTAAAATTGAATCATGAAGTCATTTTGTATACTTAAGTGTTCCTTTCGGGCACGTTTTACTTCAAGTTTGTAAGGATATAGTTTTGTAAAAGATTTTTTATTCCATTATCAACTGATATCTAAGAATTAAAAAAAAAGTTATTAAGTCACGAATTTCCATTGGCAATATAAATCATTAATCTAATTAAAATTTCATCAAATATCCTAAATTAAATTTTAATTTCGCAAGAAAATGAGCTACCAGTAGTGAATTTGAAAGAAAAAAACACAGAAACACAACCACTAACATTACTATAAAATCGTGCTATTATAAATAATAACTCCATCACACACAGATTTGTATTCTTTTCCCCTATTTTGGTGTAAAAGAGCTTTATTAGTTTTATTTATTCAGCCTATTTTATGGATTTAAGTTGTTTTTTGTATTTAATTCTTTAGTCTGATATTTGATATTTAAAATTTCTAAAAAATTATTAGCACTTATTTACTTTCCTAGTAGGAATGTTATTTATTTTAATAAATAACACTATTTTATTCAAAAAACTGAGAATTGATGAACTGAAAGTTAAACAATAACTACCTTCGCGCTCATTGCATCGTCGAATTCTAACAATTTTAAAGTACTTTTTTTTTTTTAACTGGCGCATACTATTATCATGATGACAATTTTGAGATTTATCAAATTGAGTTCTTATCTGTCCACTATTCACTTAAGAATTGATTTTAGAAAATCTAAATTCTGAAATACTTTTAACAAATAATTTTTCCGAATACAAATTTACTAAATACTTCTTTCATCCACTTTTACTTTATTTTCGCCATTAGACAATTTGCATGGGTTTAGAATTTTAACTTGTTATTTAAAAATTTATCAGTAGAGAAAAGGGCATTTGTAATATTTACACAAGCTATAAATTGAAGTTTTGAAATTAGTATTACTTTTTTTTCTTCTGAAGGCGAAAATGCAAATAACTACGATACACTTGTTCACTTTTCATAGAAGTCCTTCACGCTGAAACGAAATACTCTAAATTCAAATAAAAATATAATTAATAACTAAAAATATGGAATTAATTTCATATACGAATGCTACGAAGCAAGTGTTGTTTGGAGTGATTCCTTAATTGCGCGAAGCAGCGTTTATTGTCAAGTGATATGGAATCCAAGATGGCACTCTAGCAGTAACTAATCGTCAGGAAAATATTGTCAGATAATTTTTTGAAATAGTTTGAAGTATATCAGTAATAATAAATGTTAATTAATAATTGCTGAAAACTGTTAGTTCCTTTTATAAATTGCTTCGAACAAGAAAAGTTTAAAAATGCATTATTTAAAAGTGAAATGAGGTGAAAATGTGCAATCTGCCGCAATAATTAAAAGCATAGCTTTCAAATTCTTTTTTAAAAATATTCTGGTACTCAACAATGATGTTAAAACTACTCCTATTCGAAAAAAGCACAAAATAAAATAGAATACTGTGTGTGTGTGAAACAGCTAACTTCAAAAATATTTGCAATGAAAATGGTTTAATGTTTAAAGAAATCGAATTAAAATCGTCTGAAATTCATAGGGTTACCGAGGGAAAAACCAATAAAATGTAACTATAATATACGGCATCCCTATGGTAACCACATTACCACACGATAAAAATATCAAGGTAACCATACTGTGTAATGTCATCGCGCACTTGGCAAACATACACAACAACTTGGCGCGTAGCACTTGGATATCAAATTAGCATCAAAAAGATATTTAAAACTTATCCAACAAATCCCAGATATAAAAAATGTGATGTATTATTTTAATTTTTAATCATCAAAGATTGAAGTGCATTTATTATTTATTTTTTCTATACATTTATTTATTATAATATATTTAACCATTTTTGTGTAAAACATTTCATTTAAAAGCAATTTATATGAATATTGATGTATTCTAAAATCTTGTTCAGCTAACATGCACTACATGTGTACTCATGTATAAATATATTTAAAATAGGAGAAATATTAGCAAGAATATTTTGCTTCAATATGTTTGCACATAGTATACGGCATAAAAGATTTAATACTAGTTTTAACTCTTTTTTTTCCCCTTTCATTAAATAAAGATTAATAAGTAATTAAAATTCAAAGTTCAAGTATATAATTTTTATGTTGCCGTAAACGATTAAAAATAGGAAAAATAAACACATTTCAAATATTTAAAAAAAAATCCTTCTTCACAGGGAGAATATTAGGAAAAAAATATAATACTTTGTTTTGTAAAATTGCTATTTCAATAAGAATGTTGTTTAATTTAATTAAAGTAAAAATAGTGAAAATAAAATATATAGCTAACTATGTAACTTTTACTGTACATTAAAAAAAATTGTAATCAAATGCAAAAATGAAAACACAATTGTACTAGTTAGTTCCTAAGTAACTAAGTTCCAATTATTTTATTTTTTATTAATTATCAGACAGACAATAAAATCACTTTAATAAGTTTTTAAATATAATTTATGTTTTCATTATATGTTGTTTAATGGGTCATGATCGTATATATTTAACTATTCACTAGAAACAACTAACTTTTCGTGCGTATATAAGTATTTGTATTCTTTTCAATTAGATGTATAACTATTTTATATATTTTTACTCTGAGACACACAGAATATTTTTACATCAAAATATATTTAAAAGTTAATTCCCTTTAGTAATTATTAAAACAAATCAGTATAGTATATTCATCGATGTAAATAATTACAATTAATTATTTCTTGTCTAGCAAATTCTTAATGATTTCTTATCTTACATATAGAAAACTTAAAAATATTGATACAGAAAATAATAGCAAAATTAAGGCTCTGAAAGTGGCCATTAGTACAAATATTGGCCTTCTTATTCTGTACATTCAGATAGAGAGGTGGATTCATCACCACATTTTTCGATTAAAAAATAACGTGATACTTAAAAATGATATGGGTATTCCATTTCATACCATTTTTTTTATTGTTAATGAGGCTGCAGATTGGTGTTTTACCATTGCAGACCTAGTACATTCCTCGGGAGCTGGTACCTCTTTTTAGTGCGGCACCATATAGCCAGATACCAATGGCCACAGGTAATTTAAATGACCAGTTTCCTCCCCAGTGTAAGGCACCTGAGGTTTGGCGATACGAAACCGTACGCCGGATTTTAATTTTGGCGAGAGCTTCGAAGCTAAACATGTACTCAAGTGATCTTTTACATGCCGTGTAATAATGCGACATGTCCAGTGTCGATTTTCTGCATCATGAAAATCCACCAACTTAAAACTGGGTCGAAACCGCAACCTTAGGCGTACAAGGCCTGAGACAAACCAACTACGCCATCCAGCCGGCCCATTTCATACCTCGACTCAGATAAAAGAGATGGATACTACCGTTCGTATTTGAAATTGCTCGTAATTTTTTTCTCTCTCATGATTGGTTTTATATAATTTCCAACATTAAAACATTGATTATTCCTTTGTTGTTCTTGCATATTCTCTGCATTTCATTTTTGATGAGATTTTTAAGATACGATGTCAAATACCATTTGTAGAAGATATTTACTGTTAATAAATTCCCTGAAGCAACCATGGTGTAATTCCACACCAAACAACAATCCAATAAGCTTCACATTGGTCTGATCGAAGTCAGTAGCGTTCCAAGTTTTCCCATATGGAAGAGGTTTACATTCTGAAAAACGCATAGACGAAAACAGCAAGGGATAATCTGTACGGTAAAAATTTTAAAAAATATGTTGGTCTATGGAGGGGGATCGCGCACAAACCCCCAAATCCCACCCTTATGTACGCACTGATCGAAGCTAATGTTGAACAGGTTCCAACAGCACCAGAATTGAGCATGTAATGTTTAAGACTAAAAAACATTTCAGAAAATTTATATCTGGTTATACTTCAGTTGTTGTAAGTATTACAGTTGATTTTTTTTCTTGCAAAATAACTCTTTTACATTTTCTTAGATTTACTCTAGCAGAATGGAAATTCTCTCTTACACCTTTTGATATTTCATTAACTACGACGCGACGTAGATGGTGGATATACAATGTTGGAATATCCTACAAGGGAACAGAACATGCATTTGTAATTTAACCCGGGAGTTCTCACCCGGTGGGCAGAGTCACCCCAGGCTCAAGAAATCTTTAAATTTGGGATAACTGTTTGGTTGTTACTAGTGATCTTGTCAGTATCCTTCTTTACGGCAGTCTTCATGGGAACTAAGAATGTATTTGTCACATATCTCTTCTTTTATTGGAAGCGGAAAATGTTTTATTGCAATCTCAAGGTACTTGGCGTACAAGTTCCCCACGAGAACACCTTCGTTCCAAAATATTTTCTATGATTAGGCTACATTTTTTCCCCTGTGAACGATTTCGTGGTTTTTAATGTTGTGTTGTACAACTCATCATGGTTTATGAATGCAAATACACAAAATACAAAATGTAAATAAGCAGAATATAAAGAAAGAAATGGCATATGTATGATCTCTATTGGATGAAGTTGAAACAGATAGAACAAAGAAATAACTTAATGAAGTCATGGGTATGATTTAAAAAAAGTTATGAAAATGAAACTTGTGAGTTGAAAAGAAAGTTTTCAAATGCTACCTAAAAAAACTCCATGAAGTCATAAGCGTACCACAAGATACACTGCAACTCCACAAAAAGACTCAAAAAGGGGGGGGGGACTCAAAATGCGATTTGTTGATCATCAAAGGGTAATAAAACTACAATAACTTGAACAAAATATGACAGTTTTGCCTGAAAATATCATTCATGTAATGTTAGTGAAAGGTGTCTGTGATTTGTGTCCTTTATTAAAGTCAAGTTCATTTGAAACGTTTTTTATTTCAGTTTAAATTTTTTCTCAAATTATCAAAGAAAAAGGGAAAATTTCTTAAAAGTAGGGAAATTTATTTTCTCTTAGTTAAATTATTCACTGGAATTGCGATCTTTAGGGTGTCTAATAAAAAAAGTTTAAAAAAAGGATTGGTGGGTTCACTCTGACACCCTGCGCCCCCACTAATGTTAGTATCGAGTGCGTGACTTCTAAATTAAAAGGCACACCTTGATTTATACTAACATTTCGCCTCTTATTTGCGCAAAATATGTTCTACGGATTTATCAAACTATTTTGCAATATATTTCCTTAATGAAAGTAGATATAACCTGTCTCTACTCCATTACATAATACTTCTAGTTCAGAAGCGTCCTAGTCTAGACAGTGTAATGATTGTAAGGGATGGAGCAAACACCAATGATAGTACTATAGTACTTATTTTGGCTAGGATTTTCCAGTAGACTTAAATTCATTGTGATAGTTTGATCCGTTACCAAATGACTTTTTATTGCAGGGGTTAGATAAAACTCATGGGGATTCATTAGAATTTTTTTTAATTGACCAAATGTATGTTATAAAAAAATTCAGAAGATATTTTTTCATGTTTTGTATTTTATTGTATCTAATTTTTTTTTTCATTTATCTAAAAATATCTTATGAGATTTACATTCAAAATGTATTTCACGCACAAAGAAAAGGCAAGTGAGTATATTAAATATTTAGTAAAATCAATGGAAAAAAATTAATATTTTTCAGTTTAACATTTTTTTAAGTAAAAGAATTGTGAGCGTGACCTATTTCAAGTCGTTCCTTCATCGTTTTTTTTGTACCAAAGGGAGGAACAAAGCATCACCAGAAACTTCCATAATAATTATTATTTCATTACTATTCAAACACACACTAATCAACCACAAGTGAAACTACAAAAAGAGACCCTAGGAGTGATATATAAGGAGAGCAATCTATTCTAAGTGAACAACTCTAAGTAAACAAGCGCAAGCAATCTGATTAATTTAATCTAATTCAATCTATCTTAGATTCTTAAACCTAAATACACTAATTTATTATAGTAGCAAACTTCTCTTCCTTATATATAACTCACGTTGTGAGAATGAAATAAATCTCACCTAAGAATCACCGCAACAGTTCCCCTGCTCCTCCTATCTTGCATTTACAAAACCTTTTTTTTATTTTATATAATCAAACTAATTTACATGTCAAGGTTTCTTCTTGGAGGATGGCTGTGAATTAACGCGAAAGCTAGCCCAAAAGTTTCCCCAAGAGGATTAATCATAAGATCGCGTATAGATCCGTCACAGATTTAACAAAAATATTTTTATCTTAATCTTATTTAAAAAATATTAAAAATTGTTTTAAAATGGTTTTGAAATCCTCCTATATTTCT
Organism: Trichonephila clavata; assembly: GCA_019973975.1. Classification (NCBI taxonomy): domain Eukaryota; kingdom Metazoa; phylum Arthropoda; class Arachnida; order Araneae; family Nephilidae; genus Trichonephila; species Trichonephila clavata. The sequence continues at coordinate 296,431 of BMAO01015264.1, read as the reverse complement.
TATGGTCTGTGCGTGATCTTCCTTATTTATAACATTGAAGTGTTTCTCCGTATCAATGCATAATAGCGAAATTAAACATGAATGGCAGGTTGGAATATTTTCAATTGCAAGAGATTTTCCTTATGTTAAAATTTATAAAACTGTAAAAATGTGAAAAGCTGAAAACGTGATCTCTTTATGAGAACAACCTGTGCAAAAATCAACCATTAAAAAACACCATTTACAAACTCTTTCAAGAGAGCGATACTTTAGAAATAAATGTTGTTCTCAGTTTGTATGCAACGGAAAACAGGCTTAAATCTGAGCATAAACATAGGGCGAGTAATCTTTGTTTCCAATACAATAACAACCAAAAAGATCCTTAAGAAACGACACATCATTATCGGGAATTGTGAAGAAATGTATTTCGCTGATGACGCTCTTGGGAGAAGAACAGGCATCAGCATCATTTGTTACTATGACAACTAAGCGTCGGGGTCCTTCAGTCATCCGTACATCTTGCTGATCACGTTTTAGAAAGCTCTCCTGTGATTCGTTCCCTTACTGTCAGGTGGAAAGGTTTTTGAATGGAAGAGTTGGTGCGATGTAGTGTGAAGAGAGAAAAGTTGTGGAAGACAGAGATAGAAACCTTGTTGCAAGTTTACAAAAAAATATTTGTAGATAGTTTATATTAATGGTGGAGAGTCTATGGACATGTGTGAACACCAACAACTTTAAGCTTTACTGAGCATTTTATTTAAACTATGCTTTCAACAACATTTGATAGTTAAATAAGCAATGCTTGGAATTTAATATTATATATGATTTTATTTGTGAATTAAATGCATTTAATTTCGTCTTTAACGTGTTTGTCTAATGCAGGTATTTATAAAAGTTCTTAAAAACATTTTAAAAGAAAGCAAAAATAAAAACACACATTCATTTTCTTTTTATTTGAAATCATATAACTGTTATGGTGGATTAAAAAAAATTGAAAAATAAATGCAGTTAATTACTCTGTAGACAAATGAATTGTGGATGGTTTATTTATACATTATTGTAATTTTTATAAATACTTCATTGTACATTCAAGGAAAATAAAAAAGGTAGAGTATCATATTTAAATTTTTTATTAATTTATGCCGGTAAAATGAAGTAAAAAACAAGATCAAATGTAATCAAAATGAAGAAAAAAGGAATCTAGTATACATAGTAACAAACAAGAATTGGCCCTCTATTTATCGGACCTTCATGCGACAAAATTCGCGATTTAATGAATTTTTCTTTCCCCCGATGAAAATGAAGCCCAAAAACTCTTTTTAACGAATAATTAATCCCGAATCAACTAATTATTTCAACCAGCCGGAAAAAAATGTTTCTTTTTATTAAAAATCAATGATTTCCATGTAAAAAAATGCATATTCTTTTTGCCTGGAACACACAAAAAAAGTTTTCGTGTAAACAGCAAATTTCGAAAGGAAAGGGAACGGCTCATTATTAATCTTTGCAGGTTCAAATGAGCCATGAGTGTAACTCATCGTGTGAGAATTGAATAAAACAGGGAATTCCTTTTTTATCTCAATCCACTCAACAATGCAGGATATATATATATATATATATATATATATTACCATTTTCAGTGAAGTGATATTTATTGTTTATACGGTTTTGCAGAAAATTTTGTTTTTGAGAACTTGTGAGGCTTGGCAGTGATTTTTCGAATCCCAAACTTTTTTTGCGTGAAAAGCTTAAAGTTGTAAGCGAATTTTACAATAATAATGACTTTTATCAAAATATTGCATTTTCTAATGCTTTACATTGCTTTGAAACTATTTAAACATACCTCATGCAGCAGGATGTAATTGTCGCAGTACTTAATTTTCTGAAAAAAATAAAAAAATTATCTCTTTCGAGTCAGGAAGTAAAAAGATTGTCAAACATTTATTATGCAGTATTTCAAAATTTTCAACTAAGTGGTGCGTAATAATTCACTATTATTGATATAAGCTGCTGAATAAAAAGTTTGATTTCTAGAAATATATATATATTTTTTACGTGGTTGCTTATTATAAAAATTTCAAAAATTCGGTGCAAAAAATTTTTTTTTGTAACCCGATATTACGAATAACCAGAAATTATGGAATAAAATGTTTGGTCCAAATGAATTCGGTAAATCGGGGAACAAATATATACCAAATATTTAAAATACATGACATTTTTATATAAAAGAGGATAGTTATAAAATGTATAATTAATCATCCTGCTGGTAATTCCTAATTCAAAATTAGTCGACCTATATCATTGATTGATTAATTCTTTTTATAATTATCATTGTTTTCTTTCTTTCGTTTAGCATCAGCTGCTTTCTCTCATTTTTTTATTTTATATTCTTTCGTTTCTTTTCAAAGTATAGTTTAACTCTCAGATATTTTTTTTGTTTCTAAGATTCCATTTTTAAACTAAAACTTTAAACCAGGTGGTCCGTACTCACAAATGGATTGAAAATGAAATTTCAAATAATACAAGAAGTAAAAAAACCAAATTATGAAAACATTAAGACATTATAGTTTAATTGTTGTTGTTGTCGTGTCCTTCCCGCGGGGAAGGAATGAAAGTTGCCATTCATTGCCTGTGAGATAGGTTGGACTTCTTAAAGATAGATGGCGACACCACCTATCTCCACCTCCACAATTTTGGCAGGAAATTGAAGGGGAGGGAAATATTCTCCAGCCCCCTGCACTCGTGGTTTCTGCTGCGACCATTCACAAGACTTTTGGACCCACTGATTTAACGAGCACGAACTCCGTCTATACTAGGTGGTATTTAGTGGCATCGGGCATCGAACCCAGGCCCTCTAGTCTGGAGTCCGATGTTCTAACCACTAGGCTACCCACGGCCCCTATAATTTAATTAGATCTCCAAAATGGAAGGACAACAGGAAGTGAGTGATATATGACTCACAATTTATTTCCTTGCAAAGAGGAAAAAGGGTTATAAAAAAGAAAATCGTTTGATTTTTTTTAAAAAATAGTAAAATTTAAGACTTTTTCATACTTTTTAATGACTAGGCTTAAAGATTGATCGGTAATGACAGGTCGACAGATTTTAACAGAAAAATGAAATGTAGTGAAATGATTAGAAAACGTCTTATATAGTAATGCTTTTGTTTGCAAATGCGTCTTATAGTAACACTTTGTTATAACAATGCATTTTTAGAATTTTAAGTTAGTTTAGCTCGGAAGCAGGCGTGCACTCGATACTAACGTTTATGGTCGCATGGGGTGACTGAGTCACCCCAATCCTTTTTTTTTACTATTATTTTTATTTTACACGATAAAAGTCGTTATACCAGTGAATATTTTAATTAAAAGAACCCTACTTTTAAGAACTTTTTTAAAATTTTTATTTGATGATTGGAGAAAAAAATATCAAAGTGAGCCAAGACGTTTCAAATGTGCGTGACTTTAATAAAGGACACAAACCACAAGCACTTTTCGCTAACATTATAAGAATGTTATTTGTAAGCAAAATTGTCATATTTTGTTCAAGTTATTGTAGTTTTATCGTCATTAGATGATCGGCAAAAAGCAGGTTGAACTTTGTCCTTGCATGTTGAAATGTGTCTTATGGACACTTATGGCTTCAAATTTTTCTTAATGGAGTTTTTAAAGTAGCATTGGAAGATTTTCCTTTTAACTTAAACGTTTCATGTGTTCATCGCTTTTCTGAAATTTACTTTCACTATAATGATTAATATTCATTATTTCAGCAGGTTCTTCCCTTGCTTGGTCAGTTTCAACTTCTTTCAATAGAGATCACAGATGTTCATTTCCTTTTTTATGTTCTGCTCATTTACATATATAAACGATAATAAGTCGTGCATCGCAACAATCAAAAACCCTAAATTATTCACTGGGGGGATGTAGTACGTTCATAGAAAAGGTTTTGGAACTAAAGTGATCGCGTGGGGAACTCAGTCAAAAACAAATACCTTAACAAGTACCAAGTGTCGCTCCGAAAAAAAAGAAAGATATAAACAAACACATTTTGGCTCTCTTGGGTACAGTCATGCAGGAGGATACAGTCGAGGTCATTGGTAGAAAATAAACAGTTTTTCCAAACTTAATGATTTCGTGAACCTGGGGTGACTCAGCGCCCCCACGTGCCCACTCCCGGATTAAACATTCAAATCACTCATTATATTCGTGTTTTACATTTTTTCACTCAATATCATTTAGAAAACAGTCGCTTTTATTTTTACCATTGCAAAACCATACAAAATAATTAAATTAAATGCATTAAATAAAGATTTGCTGGTTCTCTCTCACTTTTTTTTCATTCACTACTTCAGTTAAATAAGAAAAATAATTCGCTCTGTTTCTGTAACTAGTTTTTTTCCCTTTAAGGTATCTGTACACCTTCGAAGAAAATTTTTTGAAAAACTGTCATATTTGCTATTAAAATATTTTTTACTGATGAAACATAACTTAAAACTACGAAAAATACATTTAATATTTTACTTATAACACAAAAAAAAATTAGGGAGAAAAACATTGTGAAAATTGTAATTAAATTCATTGTTAGAATAACGCACATAACTGAAATGAAAACAAAAGTATCACTTTTCTGTAAATTTGATGTTGATCATCATAACATTTTTTAGGGCTGGTACCATTTTCCTAACGATAATCAAATTATTACAATTTTTATCAAGGTTCGAGTAAAAGAACATTGAAAAATCACTAAAAAATTATTACGAGACATAATATACATCTTAGTTACTAAAAATATATCAACTCTATAAACATGAAAATAGTAGGGGTTCTTTAAATCTATAAAATAAATGTACTTGTAAAATTTAAACTAATTTGGTTCACAACTTTTTCTGATATTTACGTTGTCAGATGCCAATACGTTAAAAAAATGCATTTTGAAATAAATCAGAAATAAACTTTAAATTGCAATTTTTAAGATTAAACACAATTAGATATACTTAAAATGCCCCTGATTTATAAATAACACCCTCTTTACTCTCTAAAACATTGATTTTCTTTTTCCTGGTTGCTTTTAAAATTTTTCTACGCTGCTTTACATTTGGTGTTGAATGACGTTCTGCATCGTTAATTCTTTTTACGTCAAGATGTTTCTATGAATTTAAAGTAAAATAACCAGGAGTTATATTAAGTTTTTTAAAAATGTCAACACAACCCTTGTACCCATCATTAAATTGTATAACAGCATCCAATGCACCAGATTTTAAAGTTTTCAGGCACACGAAAACTTCTTTCGGTACTCTCTGCCATATAATTCCATTAAAACACTCATTTGAGTTTTGCGTTTTGCCATAAAGACATTTAGTTAGTAGTTCTTTGGTACATAATTCTAAATATGCAGGCTTAATAATGTTTAAAACTTCATTAGATAAGCCTTTACATTTTTCTTTTGGTTTTTGGCCACAAGATAGTGCTCGCTGGTAGTAGCACCAACTATCTTTTCCGATGGGACACTGTCCATGCATGGGTTTCTTGGCACTTGATGAGCAATGAAATAGGGCCGCAATAACATTTTGTTGAAGACCGGAGAGGTTTCCAACATTGCTACGAACAGCAATTCCATAATAGTTTTGCAATCGGTCAATAAAAGAGTCAGTGAGTTTGCCTTTACCAGACAGAATTTTATTTTTCGACTTTAGTTTGCGCAATCTCGCACCTACTCTCTTTTGAACATGACTGATGCATTCATATTTTGTGACACGATCTTTACCATAAATATCTTTGACACTGATAAAGCCCTTGGAATCCCCGTCACCATAATATTGTGCATATTTAAGGCCTCGCTTCACAATAGAACGCTGGAAGATTCTAGTTGCACCAACAGTTTCCATTTTCAACGCAGAACCTTGAAAATTGCTATGGCATACATGATCTGCTGCAAAAGTTTCCGATTCAATGCTTTTAGGCATTTTAGAAATCTTTTTTCAGATGGGGCAATATGACGACATTATTTCAATGTCCACTACTTTACCAGTGTCAACTGACAAAGCTGCGACACACCCATTCATGGAAGTGTAACCCATACGCTGCCATGTTCCGTCCACTGAAACACCACATTCAACTATTTTATTTTTAGAAGGATGTAGCACTAACAGTTCAGAAGCTGCTTTTTGCATTGATAGTTCACTAACTTCTGAAATCACAGACATGAGTTTGTTCTCATGATTAGTGTACGCAGTTTTACTGAGTCTGGGTAAATTTAACGTACCACATAATTTAAACCCAGCAGAAAACCTTTACCAATTTGTCTCATACCATAAACAAATCTTGTATTTACTTCAGGGCAGTTTAAAGTTTTCTTTGAACTAGAAAACCCTGAGTAAAAGTTACAATGTTTACACCTTATAACAAAATTTGAACACAAACCATACATTGAATCCTCAGAAAGCAATAAGCCTTCTTCGAAACATCTTGGGCAACAAAGTTGTAAGAAAACATTTAAGAGGACATCAATATCTATGATTCTATTTCCTGTAAGTGTTTTATGCTCACACTCTGCCATTTCCTCATCAAAAACAGCAGGCATTTTGATCTTTGAAGAACTGGCGTTGGTGGATGTTGAGCTACAATTTTTGGAATCTTTATTAGTAGATCCATTACCACGAAATTGTTGTTTTCTCTTTGAATTAATTCTGCGTTTTAAGTTTCCCATTTTAAATGAAAAAAATTAAAATTTTCAGCAATAAAAAAGGATTTAACAGAAACTTAGAAAGTGCTGCGCAATCGTAAGCAAATGTAAACAAACAATAACACACTCTCTTTTCCTGCCAGATTCTGGATAAAAATATTAGTAAAAACCTGTAGCCAATTATATTTCTGAAGATTCTGAAAACTCAAGTTCATATTTTAAAGTGTATAAATTTTCTACTATTGCATATTTAAGCAATACTTTGTAAAATAAAAATGTAAACAAACATTTTGTTCAACTTCCGGAATGTAGACTTGTACTTCCGGTTTCAAAAAGTAGCTAGCGAGTAAAATTCAAATCCCCATAACTTAAGTTCTAAATTAGATAGAAACAAACTTTAAGCACCATTTTAAAGAAAAAAGTTCAAATTTTAAAATAAAATCAAAATTTAAATTTCGAAAATTTCGGCGAGAATGACGTTTTGAAGGTGTACGGATACCTTAATATTAAAAAAAAAACTTTGGCATTTTTATAAATAAATTATTCAGTCCGAAGTAAAAACTGGTTATGTCATAGTAAATGAATGAAAAAAATTAACTAGCGCATGTTTTTATAATTTTTCGCTAAGCTACAAAAAAATTTTTGAATAAAATTTGGGAGGCATTTTTGAAGAAGATGTAATTAAACAATGCATGACAACAAAGCATTAATAACACGAGAAGGAATGTTGTCTAAAAGAGAAAAAAAAATTATTGAAAATGTAAAATAAAAACGCTTGTGGTTATTAATGTAACTCTAATCTTAGAATATTTTTTTCTCTTCTTACGTAACTTGTTATGTATTGAGCAAAGGTTTTTTTAGATTTAATTGTTTGGTTACTTAAAATGACAAAAAAATATTTTTAAAATAATAATAAATGCTTTTGATTATTATTAAATAAAAATCCACGTTCTTTATTCTTAATGAATTGAAGCATATATACATAAATTGTTTTCTTTAATTTGTGATACATGACTATGATTTTTAATTTAATAATTCTTTTAGCAACATAGCAGCAAGTAAAATACGTAGAAAAAGAAGGGGGGGGGACACTCTAAAAAATATGCCCGTTCATGTTGGAACTTAATTTAAAAGTCAATGTATTTAAAGTTATAATTTTAGAAATATCACCTAAAAGTTCAAAGTATCAGTCATTAATAATTTAAGAATTGATTATTTTTGTTTAATTGTTAGCTGCTCGTTAATTTAATTGGCTGCAATTAGGAATATAAATTAATTTTATATATATATATAATGATTTAATTCCCCCTAAGTTTCTTATGAAAATTAAAAAGCCCCTTAATGGAATCACAATTTGTTGAAAATTAGTTTTATAATTGCTTAGAAAACAAAACAAAAAATATTTTGCTTTTGCGTAATTATTCTTTTTTTACTATTACACTCATATCATTGTAGTTGAGTTTTAATCTTCTAATTTCTATTGACTCTTATGTATTCCGTATTACGGAAAATATTTAAAAATTGCATACTAAACTTGTAATATATATGGAAAGAAAATTATTTAACCGGATTTCATGTTGCATTATTTCCTGGATAATTTAACAGCCAGTTCATTCCTATTTTCTCATACTTAGAAACTATATATTCTTTGTATATATATATATATATATATATGTGTGTGTGTGTGTGTGTGTGTGTGTGTGTGTGTGTGTGTGTGTGTGTTGTGTGTGTGTGTGTGTGTGTGTGTGTGTGTGTGTTACTTTTAACAAAAAAGCACACTGGTATGCAAAATTTAAGCAACAAACGTATTTTCGCCGATTATTAAAAAATCCCTAAGTAAATTCAAGAAAAATTTGGTATGAAAATACTTATAACGTATTAACTAAAGATGGTGGTAAAACAAATTATGGCATTCGTTTATGATCAAGATTAATGCTCATGCACACAGTCCAAAAAGGATGTAGAAAATTAGAACTTATGATCAAATTAATATGCGGTTTGATTACTCCTAACAGCAATGCAGATCTCATAAGCAAACTCTCATGCTGTTTAGGAGGATGTTTATAAAGTATTGGAGCGAAAAGCCCTTATTCTTTACGTAAAAACGTATTAGGTCGGGTGTCGTCAAGGAGAAAGATGCCGACCAGCAATGTTTCTGCCAAAAACATTCCAGATATACTGTATTGGTTTCAAGCTAGATATCTGGCCGGCTACTCTATTCTCAAAAATCTCCAGTCTTGGTCTTTTCTTCTTTCAGCGTAGCCTTATGTTGATGAGCGTTAATGTACATAAAAATTAATTTAGTGTCAGCTTCCTCATTGTAAATCCTCACACAGGGTTCTAAATTATATCACCTACTCCTCAGAATAGTCAAGGTGCTTCCCTGACGGGCAGCTCTCTGATCCTGCTCAACATGAGGCTTATCCAAACCATAACATTGTGTCATTTCCAAGATCTCGGAGCTCTCTGTATGCGAGCACATCCAGAATAAATGTTCAGACTGAACCTTGACTCATCGGTGAACAGAAAACATACCCACTGATTCCATGTTCACTCTAAGGGAAGATTTTCCTATATCTTGGACTCGGTGGCATGCAAACCATTAGAATCCTGCCATAAAGTTATGCTACAGTTACCATTCATCAAAATATGGCGTTTAGTGACGAATCCCGGTACATTTTTGGGACAGTTATTAGTCGTGAAAGGGTGTGAGGCGCCATACTGAACGGTACAATTTCACCCACGCAGTTGCGTGACTTACTGTCCTCACACCAACCATAATAGTCTAAAGAATTATAACCTATCATAGCTGGTCTACTTTAATTGTGGTAAGGGGACACTTAACGGTCTAGCCTTATTTGCCTAAATGAAAATAACTCTAGCCCGTAATGTCATCAACATAACGTGATAACATAATGTAACATGGGACCTTTCCTAAAGGGTCTTCCAGGGGCTTTTCAACTAGATATTTCTCGTCCGTATTCAACAATGCATATTATACTCAAGACTTTCTATGTCATGTTCAGATACTACATTGACCAGCCTTCTTTGTCCTCTATAGTGCAGTTGTAGGTCTGCTGAAACGTCAGATGCCGCCGATTAACTCTGTACATGATTGGTTGCTTTTTTAAGATTTATGGACCCATCTATCTCAGGACAACATCCAATGTCTAATAAACACAAGTCAAAACGAGTTACTGTACCTTTTGCTTCATTAGCGACGTGCTGTTGAAGTTGCATTGCGTTTGCATAATTGTACACGCTTTATATTTGTTTAATTGACTCGATCTGTATCATTCTCATATGCATCATTATATATATACTAAATTTCATTTCAATTCGAAACTTTCTTCTTTCAATCTATTTCCATGTTGTAGAGTGTGTTTTTCATTTTAAATCAGTTTATCGTATGCATTAAGATAAGAACTATATATTTGGAACAATTGAAAAGGTTTTATTAAACTGCTTAAAAACAAATCCAAAAAAATAAAATTTAAAAAAATCTATTTTTTTTTATCATCAATTAAACTATGGCACAGTTTTAAAAAGGATAAAAGGATATTGGACAATTTACAAAAACAATTATCTTTATTGCAAAGTATTTTTTTTCATTCGAAACTTAACATTTGCAAATATGTTCAAAAAAATTATTTTTCATCCCCCCCCCTTTTTTTTCAAAATAAATTATAAAATTAAATCCAAATGTGTGAGTAAGTTAATAATGAATACATTAAAATCCAAGATAAATAATTCCTTTAAAAAATAGCACTAATAATAATAAGAAATAATTGCTTACGTTTAAAATTTATTAATTAAGATTTTATTTTCCTGAAGGCAATTTAAACAAGAAATCCTTTGATATAATATTTTTTTTAAATTTTCATAATAATTAAGCATTAGTCCTAGCTTGATCTTAACGAAAAAAAGATATTTATGTAGTAAAGCTCATTTTTATTAAATATAATACTATATCATTAAATAAGTTCATTATGCTTCGTTTTAAAATTACATCAGTAAGTTGTCATTGGATATTAATTAGTTAATTTAGTTTGTGGAATGTAAAAGGATTAATTCGTATATATTAAGAAGGTTGAGATGTTTTTGTGAAGGAGTTAATAATAAAAAAATTCTGTTTTCCTGGTTTTAATTATCCATTAGTTTACAGTGACCGCAAAGTAAATGAGAAATAGATTATTAGAAAGTTTAACTTCCGTTTGGATTTTAATCTGCACAAGCTCTATCATCACGTTTGAATTTTGTATTTGTGTTCAACATATTTTTTTTAATTACCAGTCATTTATGGACTTATAACTAAAACATTGCTCTGAATTAATGACTAAATTAAGTATTGTCGTTAAAATTAAATGCAGATTTATTGATTTTTAATAAAATAAATAAAAAAAGTAGGTTCAAAAATATATATAAATTAATAGCGTTAAGCATATTTTATAAACTGTTTTTTTAATTAATTCATTCAAAGGAACTGATAAAATTTATTTTTTCATGAAACTTAAATTGTGAAAATCTAGTGTCATAAATTTAAAGCACTTTTGCCTTTATTCGACTAAATATAACATCCTTTAATAAGATAACAAGTTGGTATATAATTCTTATTAAAATTCTATTTTAATTTTACATTGAAATAAATATCAGACTGATGAGAGATACGTTTCAGTAAACAATCGCCCTAATAATGAAATCCACGTACAGCTGCCAACAATTTGTTTTTAATAAACTGATTTTTCAATTCATTTTCTCTAAAAATATTTAACACTTTCCAGCATCACTCGTGTCTCGAATCTATATTGTTTATTTGTATAAGCCTAAAACTCTAACTTTGAATTACATAATTTGGATCGATAATAACTTGAAGTTCTAAAATCAAAAATTAAAATTTGCGATCTAATAAAACTCTTACAGATCAAACTGAAAACTTTGCCTGCAACAATGTTATATGTTATATTTTATCTATTTATATAATATATAATTATGTAGTATTTATCATGAAATATGGATGCAATAATATATCTAGATATAAAATAAAATCGTGGCATTTTTGTACTTCAATCTCAAAAACACTTTGTAATTTCCTATCAGAAGCTGTATTTTTTTCCAAATAAAATGAGCTTCATGCCGGACAAAAGTACGAAATATTTTATTATTTAACAATTTAAGATTCAGAACAATTCCCTTACAAAGGGAATTTTCTTTAGAAAAAAATAGTTTAGTGAAATTTAGGAAAAGTTATACAAGTTATATGAAAACAAAAATGCACTTAAATGAAATTGATTCTACTTATTTTCCTAAAAGGGATATGTATGGTATACATGATTCATAAGACCACAAAAGAACAGTCCTGTAAAATATCTGAGATGTGTGATAGCAACAGCTGTGTATTTGCGTTCGGTTTAATGGTTAATTGGTTGTTGTGCTTAGATTGATTCAGAATGCTGTGAAGTTGTGACGGGTGCTTACGCGTTTCACTAACCTTCTCTCGACTTCTTTAAATTGTTTTATTTGTTTCAACCAATCTCCTCCGAGAGCCAAAAAGTGTGACTTATGCAAACGAGATATTTTCGGGTTTAGCGAGTTCGAAAAAGATATAAAAGGGAGAAATGAAATGAAGAGAAAAAGGAGGGTGATTTTGAGAGTAGTTTTTCTAGTGGAAATATATTCGTCGGGAGAAGACTATTGAAAAGTATTCATTAAATCGGTTCGGGACGGAACTGAAAAATAGCTGAGATTGAAGCCGCTCATTAAAGCAATCCAGATATAGAAGAACCTGCCTTAAGAAAAGGTATCAGGTCAATTGTTTTCATAAATTAAATATAAATGTGTAGCTTGATTGTACGCGTTGTTCTCCGTGGATTCAGTTAGGATTCCGTCGTTCATAATCAAATTCTTCTCTCACTCCACTGTATTTTGTTGATCTTAAGGTTTGAATAGTATTTGTGTAATCTCTCAATTAAGAAAGGTCAATAAATAAGATTGATTTATTAAATTAGTTGTAATTATGGATCCAACATATTCAGATTTAGATCATAGGGGTAGTGATAGGCTACGACAAAGTTACCCAAGAATGCAGTTTAAATTACAATTTATACAATGTATTCTAGCCAATTATCTACACTTGAATGCTAAAAGTTGATTTCAATGATGCAAAATTTGATAAACATGATGCACACTTTTTCTCTTTTCTCACGCTCGCTGACACCCGAATAGTTACTTAGCCCAGTTCAAAATAAAGGGGGATGGGCTCGTTACTCCTAACTTGTTAAATGAAATAAATAAGTGGCCATTATATTTCCTTTTTTTAGCAAATATTATGTGTAAATCACATACATATACACTACCTACCAATAAGTAATTGGACACCTGTGTTAAAATAGATGAACAAAATTCATTCGTATTCAACCCGTGGTAGAGACTTAACCCCGGGGCATACTTTCCCCAAGTGTCTGGATGATGTACAATGGTATTTTCTTCAAATTGGCATGGGGAAGGATTTTGGATGGTTGCAGCACCCCTTAATTCGGTGATCTAAATCATCCCAGAGATTTTCCAGACGATTCAAGACTGGTCAAGTCACTCTAGTCCGTTTACCCGGTTGCCATCATACCAATCCTGGAAGGACCTCATCCTGAAAGTAATAATGATTCAACTCGTTAAATTGTTACAGCGTATTAAACAAATTGTTGTCTAGAATAGTGGAGTATGACTCAATGTTGAGCTTAATCAATGAATCGGGATCAAACGTTCCTGTCCATACCACGAGGAATATCCCTAGATCATAATTACATTTCTGCCATTCACTCTCTGTAGGCACAATGAATTCATGCAAACAGCGCTATCTGGGCATATACCAAACTCAGATTCTGTCATCTGACTGGTAGATATTAAACCTTGATTCATCTCTCCATAGAACCTGTTTCTACTTATCTACGGCTCCATTGCGAAATTCCTTGCACCTACGCAACCGAGCAGTTCGGTTGGATTTTGTAATCAAATGATTACGGGCTGCAACACTACCATGGAAACCAAAAAATGTGTTTCCTGGAGGATGATATTTATCGAAACGACAATCCTGAATGCTTGTTGGATTTTCCCTCTGGACATCGGTTGGGTGCGAATTTTTTGAAGTTCGTTGGACAGCACTCTTTGATCTCTATCTCTTAGTTTCATGGGTCTGCCAGGTGGAAGAACATTTTAACAATCACCACTCATTTTCCACTGTTTAATCAGAAACACCAGTGTCAATTTTGGAATGTTTAACTCCCTAGATACGTCTCTTACGGATCGGCCATTTCGATGATATTTGACACACACAGTTGTGCCCTTCTCGAAGTTAACCAATTTTGAATTTCGTGGCATCTTGCATGCGACTAATTCCAATGATGTTTTCTACCATGATATTTAAGTACAGAAAACGTGACATTGTGATCAGAACCGCAGATATCTTCATATGCATAGGTGTCCAAATACGTATAGCTAGAGAGAGAGAGTGTACATATAGAACAAAACGACTCGTATTGACTCCTTAGATCTTCGGAACAACTAGATCTATAAACTTAAAATTTTTTTTTAGTTGGTATGTTACTTTCGTTATGTAGAGAACGAATTTTGAGGAATTCGTCTCCCATATAGGCCGACAAGATACACTGGTGTCCAAAAGTTAAGCGTAAATCGTAAAATGCGAAAAACATGGAGTAAATATTCGTAAAATTATACCAAATTTCTTGCGGATATTAATAGGGTGAAGATGAAACATTGGGTTTATGCAAAACTTTTCAGTCGACTACGGCCTGCGCGAAACACTGGCTCATGTCGGAAAACGGAGAAACCGATTCACGCAGCATAGGCAGTTCAGACAAGTTTCGTTCAACTGCTGTGTGAAGGAACGTTGTTAATCATCAAACAAGGTGAAGGATGGCACAAAGACTCCAATTCGACATGTTTACGAAAGGAAGAGTAGTTGGAATGCTGGAATCCTCACGATCACAAACCGAAGTGTCTCGAATTCTGAATGTGGACCAGTCTGTGATCTCAAGACTGTGGCAGAGGTTTCAAATAATGGGAGGTGTTGCCCAACAACCAGTATCAGGTCGACCAAGAGTCACAGCCCCTTGCCAAGACCGATATCTAGTAATAAGTGCGCGACATAAAAGGGGCAGTACTGCTAGAGCACTGGGTTCGGCGCTCACAGTTGCCACAGGAATACGAATTTCAAGACAAACTGTTTACAGGAGACTCAATCATGCTGGCCTGTATGCCAGAAGACCAACAGTTTGTATTCCCCTCACGTCTGCGCATAAACGCGCTCGTTTGAAGTACAGTTTGAAATATCAACATTGGAGTGTGGGAGAGTGGGCCAATGTGATGTTCATGGACGAGCCCCGGTTTAGTCGGAGTAGTGATTCTCGGCGGGTAACGATATGGAGAGAACGTGGAGCACGTTTTGAACCAAGAAACAACGGAAAGACATCATTTTCCCTCAAGGGAAGTAATGGTATGGGCAGACATCATGATGGACGGCCACAGACATCCATTTCTTTGACACGGGTTCTGTGACTGTTCAAAGATACAGATACCAAGTTCTTGAGCCTTCTGTTCTCTTGTTTCAAGGTGCTGTCGGTCCTGACTTCATATTCATGGATGATAATGCACCATGTCACCGAGCGGTGCTGACTTCATTAAACATAAAACATCCATCGCATGTCGTGGCCAGCGAACTCCCCTGATTTAAATCCTATCGAGCATGTATGGTATATGCTCGGGATACAAATTTCAGCCCTTTCGCACCCACCAAGCTCCGTTACAGAACTGAAGAGAGCTCTCCAAGAAGCTTGGAACCGTTTGAGCCCACAACTCATTCATCATCTCATAGCAAGTATGGTAAATCGCTGTGCAGTGTGCCTAGCTGTCAGAGGTGCCCACACGTCTTATTAAACTGCAGAATCAGCATTTTATTTAATGTTTTCCTTCTTTTTTTCTTTAAAGTGTGAATCTCTGTTATGCTCAGTTTTCTTTCAAACTGCTACTTTGGATAATAAAATTATTTATTACCATTCTTTTGATTTGCTTCCTTATATTATAACCATTTTACTCTCGCATATCATGCTTCCCGCCATTCTGATTTACAGTTCCTTCTTTATTCACATAATTATCAATTATGCTTAGCTTTTGGACACCAGTTTATGTATATATTGACTGAAAACCCCAGGGAATGTCGGATATGTATATGTATAATTACGACATCTACCTTGTTTGCTAAATCACTCTTTCTAAAAAATTTAATTTGCAATTCACGAAAATTTCTTCAAAATTCTAATTGATTTTTGAAAGGATTAATTTTTTTTTATCTATTTATGCTTATTGTTACAGTTTTCATTTCACAAGCGTGAAGACAAATAATGTCTACTAATTTATTAGATTTTTAAATAATATCCATTTATAATGCATATATTTCACAAACATTTGATCGTCTGTATTTCTAAAATGTCTCCAGTAAAGTGACGTTAAAAAGACGAAAAGTTAATTAAAATTTAGTTAATTAAAATTTACTTTACTTACTTATTACGTTTTATTCATGATATTAATGAAAGTAAAAGGGCCTTAATATAATTTGCTTTGAGATTATTCCTTTCTTAAAAAAATTTTGATAAAAACATACTTTTAATTACAATAGCACTCATTAATATTATAGTATGAGCATATTATTTAAAAGATAAAACTAATAGTGAAAGACTACGTTTTCTATTAATATTGAGTTATAAATTAATGCATTTGGTTTAATTTTTAAGCATACTTCGTTTTTTTTTTCTAAATCAAACCGAAACATTTAGTTTCTTTATAACTATATAATAAATAGTTTTAATTATTTTAGATCCATAGTCAAAATAATTTTATCGTTATCTACAGCACATCATAGTAATTAATTAAATTGATTTATTCTTCAATTATAATTTTCAGTTATTATAGATCAATGTCAAAACAGTTATATTATTAAATGTAGCACTTCATAGAAATTAGTTAAATTTGGAAATAATCTGATTCGTCTATTTTTGTTAGATTTTTTTCTGATATTTAAGAATTTATTTTAATATAAAAAGTGTGTCCAAAACAGGCTTAAAATGCAATGATAAATATCCAAATCATTTCTGATTGCCTTGTTATTATAGAGTGGTGTAATTATCATTCAGGCTTCATATTTGTCATTTCCTTTTAAAGCCTGAAAGAACTGCCTTTAAAAAATACTTGTCTAGTATATTAAATGATAAATATCTGTTTCAATAGCAAACGGACAACTGTGGATGCATTTTTTAAGGAAGGGGGATATATGGTGAGTCTGACCTCGTTTTGCAATATTCTCGCTTCAAAATGGTTTCACTACAATATCAAGTGCAATTTGGGTAATGTTTATCATTTTTTAAATCAGTGGTGTTTCGAAGTAAGAAAAATTTTAGAGGAAAATTTCTAAAAGCAATGGTTGGGAAGAAGTGGTCCAATACCGAAGGAAAACACATTTTGACTTTTTCTGAGGATGCGTGAAAAAAGTTTACTAATTTCCAATTCATAAACACTGATGGATTGGAAAAGTTGAGTTATATTGTTTTTTCAGAATGTTGATCTAGTAATGCTTCTAAAAACATGGCTAGAAATCTAGCATAGAATCAATGCATTGCACGAAACTATTAAGGGACACATTAAAATCATGTAATAAGTGATTTTTAAAAAAAAATGTTGGTGATTTCCCTAAGAAACATAAAAAATTGTAAGTGAATATTTTTGCTTGTTTATTTGTAATTAATATTTGGAAAGAGCAGTCATACTTTCTGAACACCATTTTGTATTTACAGCATTTTATGTTTGAAATTTGAGAATTATAAAGTTTTTTTAAATGCATACTTTTGTAATGTATTACTTCAGATTATTTTACAAAATATTTTTTTTTCTTTTTTTAGATGTGAAGAAAATTTTGCTGCTCTAGAAAGAGATCTCATGTTTATCTTACTTGGATTAAACATATTGCAGTAATAGAAAGAAAACATTGTTCAAAGATTTTCATTCAACAACAACAAAACTAAGATAAAATGGGGGTCAACGTAAATCTTCCGTATATTTTAAATTATTCATATACTACTTAGCTAAACAGTGTTAATACTTTTTAGAAAATTTCTTTAAATCCTATCTAAGATGTAATGTTTCTTCGATGTAATCTTTAGCTGAAATCTACTTTGACGTAAGCAAGTAGTTTTCATTACTGTTAAATCTCCTGAATTCCCGATAATTATAAGAAAACAAATATTTAACATTCTAGTCTTAATTATTTATTGCAGTAATTGCGTTTCAAATATTTATTTACTTTTACACTTTCCATAAAATTTGCTTTGATTTATATTTCATGATTTTTTGTCGTAATTGAATAGTAGCTGATATTTTAAAAACACCCCTTAAAGTCATATGAAAAACATTATAAAATTCAAAAGCATGCAGTCTATAATATTTAAAATACCGTAATTTAATTGCGTCGTGCTATTTTATTTTAACTTGACAAATATAAATAGTTCTATAATTGTAGACTTCCATAACCATTAATAACAGACCATTAATAACCGTTAATCTATCAGACATGTCTTTGAAAATTGCACAATCACTTCTTCTGGACTCCTTCAATTCTTCAAGCGTTGAGCTTGATGATACATTTTTGGTGTCTGATAATCTCAACCTCAGTATTACATCGAACAACATATCGAACAACGAAACTTTTGGTGAAGACTACCCTGGAACTGAAAAAGTGTTCTGGGCATTACTTCTCATACCGTTACCACTTGTGGCGGTCATTGGAAATATTTTGGTCATCCTCAGCGTGTACAAAGAGCGAAGCCTGCAGACTGTGACCAACTATTTCATAGTCAGTTTGGCATTTGCAGATCTACTAGTGGCTGCTGTTGTGATGCCGTTCGCTGTTTATGTACTGGTAGGTTTTGTTTATTTCTTACATAATTTTTTCTTTTGTGTGTGTGTTTTTGTTTCTAGGTTTATTTATTTTTAGTTATTTTTTCATACGAATTTGAAATTTCATTCATTTTAATGCAGCAGCAATCTGCGGAACTTCTATGGTTGTTGCCTACAGGGCAATTCACCAACTATGACGATTACATTTTCAATATGTTTGTGCCTTTTTTCGCTTAAAATCAGTTCATTTTCATAATTTTTAATTATAATAAAGTATATTCCCTTAGTCTCATAATGATAGTAGAAACTAGTGCATTTAATTTGCCCCATAATAATAATAGCAAAAGAAAATAAATTTAGAGCGAAACATATTTTCCCAACAAACTAAAATAAATTAAACAATTAATTAAAAATATTACTCTTACATGTAACCTTGCCATGTTCAGGTAGTTTCTACTGTTTTATTATTACGAATATCACGTGATCAACGGTATCATATTGAGACCCACGAAATTCTTTTGTCGCTAAGCTGTATTACTTTTGTCATTTTAGCCAAAGCTTTGAGCACTAATTTTAAAAAAAGACACACCAAAAGGAGAAAGGTTCAGAGGTATCTCGATCTTCTCAAAATAATCTTAAATTTGTATTGGTTATATCTAAAAATGCATACAATTTTTCAATTTTTATCTAACATAATTAATTAGATTGCTGAAATATTCCTCACGATATTTAATTTGTAAGAAAATGCTGCTGATAGCTACATAGAGTAAAATGATTATAAAATTGTGAAGAGTAAATTTTTCTTCCCGTAATTGTGGATTAAATTAGGTGTTAAAAATGGCTATGCATTTCAAAATAGTTTGAAACTTATAGATATAGTTATACTAGTAGGATTCAAAAGTTCGCTGACTGACCCTATAACTTGGAAAATTTTTGCAGTAGAGTGACTATAGTAACATTTCTGTGTTATTGCTTTCTTCTCCTTTGCTAAGAAAGGTTTGTTCCAAATTAAGTTGTTGTAACTTAAATATTAATTGTATAGATGACGCTGCAAGTCATCCGAGAGATGTATACTTCGTTTGGCTTGTAGAGGCAGAGTAATGTTATTTGTGCTGTTTACTTGTCTTCTGTGTTGTCTACGAAAAAAATCAAAGTGCCAAAAGAATGGTGTGAATCATTGGAATGATAAAAAATAAGACTGAAATATAATCGTCTTATTGACCATGGACTTAGTAACTAAGGAAATATAACACCAGTAGTCGGTGGGTCGCCTCGGCTTCGTATTTTGTAGATGGTTGTATTTAGTTGTCGGCGATTGAAAGAAATTGCGCTTGTTGAGCGGATAGTGGATATTAATTTTTGTGTTCTCTTGGGAAAAAGTGTTGTGGAGCTTTGAATCAGGTGTAAGGCTGTGATACATAAGCGCAAAAGCTAGCTTTTGAGTGGCATAGGCGTTCCAGAGAAGGCAGGGAAAGTGCGAAGGCGACAAATGCTCTGGACGTCCGCAGACTTCCTGCACCGCTGAAAACTTCGAAAATTTTCTGCAGTGTTACAGGAGAATAGGATCCAAAGAATAGCAGGATTAGTTGGGATATCCTCGGTCACATGTCAATGGATACTGACTAAGGATCTTAACAGGCATAGGGTGTGTCAATACAGTCGACTATCGATAATTCAAATTTTCGATAATACGGACCTCTCGATAAATCTAAGTATATGCTCAGTTCCTAGAGAAACTCTTGATATTTCAACTTAAAACAATACGTTTGGGTACACTCTACATTTTGAAGTAAAATCTGTGGCATGCCAGATTACAACATACGATAATTCGAAGTTATCTTATAAAACTTTCAACAATTCGAACACTCACTGTCATGTACAGTCCTGTAGCAAACAGGTTGGAGTTTACAAGCTTTGTTTTGTATTGTCTCTGCGTGTCTCCCCTGTAGTGTAACCATTTTGATGGCCATTTGTCTACTACACCTTCTTAGTATTTTCCGGTTCCTCAAAAGAAAATAAACTTCTTTTTGCTTTCCTTCTTTTTGTGGGCAATAGACCAACCACACCTGTTGTCAGTCGTCCATATCTTTCGTTTAACAAGTGGCTTTGCTGCACATGTGTCCAAGAAAGGATGGTCTACTATTGTGAAGAAGAGATGCTTAAGATTGCGTATGAATGTATTATTTTAACAAAAGACTTTTAACTTCTGTAAATTATTTATCCCGCATAATATGTACTTTTGAAAAATACTTTAAAATAATTTTATACATATGTACACAATTGTTGTTTTATTACATAGTTTCAAATTTAAATGTGTTAGCAAAAAAATTTTTCTTCGTGTATTTTGGGAATTTTTTCTACCCTCTTGATAATTCGAACTCTGGGTAATTTGAAGTTTTTCATTGGTCCCTCCAATTTCGAATTATCTAGAGTCGACTGTATATCGCTCCCCGCATATCAAACGAATACCAATCTACATATGAAGTTAAAAGTGCATCTCAGGCTGAATTAAAGAACATGACTAAAAATGGATTCGAAAAATGTTTCCACGACCTTCACAAGCCATGGCAAAAGTATGTTGTTGCTTAAGGGTCTTATTTCAAAGGAAGGATGTGTTTCAGCAGTTTAATTGTTAATAATTTTTAAGTTATAGGCTCATACCAGGAACTTTTGAATCCTACTACGTATATCTGGTTGTAAATCATTTTTATGCATCAATACACTGTTACGATACAACGGTGAGCTAAATATGGTTGTGAACTATTTTTAAAAGCGTTAGTAGAAGATTATATTTAATGCTAAATTTACCTTTTAGTTCAGTCTTTTATAATGCACTATTAGTTTAGAAGCAATGCATTTTTCACATAAATAAGTATTCTGCCCCATTGCTGTACATTCTTAAATCTAAAATGCTTTTTAAAGTTTAATTTTTAATGTGAAGTATTTTTATTGAATGCTTTAGGTTTGCAACCCCCGGAGTTTTTTCACATCCCGAAATCCCATGATTAAAACAAAATTTGTAATGTTTACTCCAGTAGGATAATTTGTAACAAAAATAAGAAGTCGTTTGAACGAGCTACATTTTTTAAAAGCTTCTTTACAAAAACACAAGAGATGAAGAATTTTTTTTAAATTTTCTTATGTACTATTTTTTTGGTGAATTAAGGCTTTTCTGCATTGTTTCAGTAAATATTAATATTAAACCAATGTTTTAAGTCTTATTATATTTCAATTACGCTAATGTGTAAGTATTTTTCATGAGTATTCTAATCCTAATCCTGGGGAATTCCGGAATTTGGATAATGCAACCCGAGGTAGAAAATTACACACTAGATTGCAAGCCCTAGAATGTTGTGATTAATCAACTGTCTACTAAATGACTTGTGACCTAATTAATATCTTAAAATAGTTCTTGGCAGTGTAATAATTAAAAAACCAATGTTTAAATAGTTTCATTAAATTTGTAAAACGCGCGAAAATGACTATAAATTTGTTTTTCCATATATATTGAATATATTCCAAAGAAATCTTTAAGGGAAAACATAGTATTTTGCATGACAAATATACACAAACTCTAATTTGTACTTAAAAAATAACTTTGTGGCCGATAAAAACATTAAAATATCCTTTACAACTTTTGACATTTAGAGCCTTAAAAGAGTTTTTATAGATAACTACATGCTTCTAATTCAGACTTTCACGTAGTCGATAAACCCTTTTTTTTTTTAAAGAATTCATTGTTCAACTCATTACGTGCTTCAGCAGTATTTCCCAGTCTTCCCCCCCCCCATTTGATGGTTTTTCTCTCACCTAATAGCCCTATCATTTTCGCCGCTCTTTTGCCATTTTAATGCGTGTATTTTTTCTACTCAACATCTTAATAACAGCAGTTAGAAAAAATATTTTTTAAGGTTTATATTCATTACATATCTCATTTAAACTTCATTCTAGCTATACACAGTAATGTTCCTTTTGTCGTTCAAGTGTTCTTCCCTATTATATCTTCCTTTTTATGCTCTGTCTTTCTCTTAATGCCTGCTTTCCTAATGAGTTATAGATCTCAACTCCCCTCCTTATCAAATCTTCAGTTCCACATGTTTTTCCCTATTAACTTTCCTTTGTCCAATTTATAAGACCAAAACGGCCAAAACATTAAGTCAAAGATTGACCATTTTCTTACTTTTTTGTTCTATTTTTATGATATGGCTGTCCAAGGATTGTCATCTAGAAAAAGAACAGTCTGGAACAATAATAACAATAAAAAAAGAATACGCTCTTGGGAACTTTAGATAATTAGAAGCAATGTTGACAAAAGGTCAGATGGGGTGTTGTTAATCTTTGAGACTTCTGAAATGGTCCAGATCAAACTTGGGAGCCTCTGGTATTAAATAATGACCCCTGGAGAATGGGACGTTTTTAGTTTGACTTTTATCTGGCAAGCACTGCTTTTTTCTATCTTTTGATGTTATTACAGTTAAACTTATCGAACAGACTGTTTCTTTTATTTGTTAGAGTTGTTATCATGGAAAACTTGATAAATTGAACAATTATTTTGTTTTTCCACAAAGAATTAAAAAAAAGGATTTTCTTGTTTTAGATCAAGGGCATTCGTGATTTCCCCCTGTACTAATAGATAATAATAAACTCTTAGAGTAACTTCGTAAGTTTGTTACTCATTGTTAGTTAATGGTAGTATAGAGTACCGAAACTATTCCAAAGTTTCATTGTAGTACTTATTTCATTCCAAGATCGAAAATGTTATAAGAAATCGCATTTTTAGAAATGCCATTGATGTTTTTTGATGTAGTTCACATTAATGTTCATAAATAAGTTCATCATGATAGTTAGACTGCACATTGTAAGTGCGCAAATTTATACAAAATCTAATTGTTTCTATATAAAATAAATTACTGTTCGCGTAAAATTTATTTACATGGTACGATTTACACATTTTTTTTTTAATTTAATGATTTTGATAGTATGTTTGGTTTCCTCTTATGTGTGTGTATGATATAAAAGAGATTTTGTGTGTGCTCAAAATTTCATAATTAATGAAGTGATTTTAAAATGCTCCTCCTACAATAATTGACGCATGTATGAAATTTGAATTACAAGTACGTCAAACAATATATAGCAAATTTGGTATGGGTTTTGCGATAACAGGATTAGTATTCGTACAATACTTCTTTTTATGAATGCTTATTGAAAATTCCTAAAAAAATGTGTAAAACCTAAATTCAGTTATTAAAAAAAATAAATATTGCTTTGATTGAAAAATGTGTAATAACTTTTATTCCATGTACTATTAGCAACAAGAGAAAAAATTGCCTATGTGTTAGGCACAATAGAAAAAGGGTCTTAGAAATTTAAATGAATTAAAAGTACTTATTTTATCTTTCTGAGGTAAGTCAGTTTAAAGGTTTGATTTGCCATGGGGAAGTGATTAAAAACAAACGTAGAAGTTATCGCAACTCTGCGTTTTTTAAACTTAAAGCTTTCAATTTTTTTGTGAGTATAGAAAATTATACAAAAAAATTAAGCTAAAAAAATTAGATTTTAATTTTTTTACCGATTTTTGTCAATTGGTGTTTTGTGTCCCCTTAATATTTTTTATCTATAAGAACAATAAAAATATACCGAACTTCAGTATTGTTGTAGCGCACTCAATTAAATGTTTAAATTACATTTTAGTAGAATTAATTATTTATTAATCAGAACCATATAGTTTTCGTCAATGAAAAGGAAAATATAAATTAATGTGAGTGAATTAAAAAAGTATCGAGGTTTATTATGCGTTGTAAGGATGTAAAAGTGATCTAAAATTTTGCTCAGAGTATCCCAAAAGTGTTCTACTGATGCTTAAATAACCACTAAACATGAAAATAAATCACATTAAACTTCCTTTAGATATGCATAACATTTTTAAAAAATTGTAACGAATATCTAATGGAAGTTTATGGTTATGCGGTATCGTAAAGTAGTGTATAATTTTAAAATTGTGTTTCTGTTACAACAGCATTGAAAGACTGCGGATATAACTGAGCAAATTGCGTATTTAATAGTCTATAAACTTACGATTAATTCAAACTTTTATGAAATGATTCAAATCGACAAGTCTTAAAGTGCTCGTAACAGCATTAGCATTTTTTGTGCATTATCATGAAGTTAAAAAGTAATCTCAGTTATAGTTTAGAGTCTCACACTTGTATTTTAAAAAAATATTGATAATTATATAATTTGCATTTTCAAACTAGATAAAACGAAAATAAAATACTATTCTCCTTCATAAAAACTATTTTATGACGAAGTTCCAACCGTTTTCTAAAGCTGCAATTTCTTGCAATAACATTAGACTTGATTAACACACTTTTTTATCGTAATTGTTGCACTTTAATTTGAAGTCAAAACTAAGTAAAAAATTATGTTGAAATTCTACTTCAAGAAGATAAGAGCTTATTGACGCCTCTTTAAGTTATCTAATCCATATTTCAGATTATATTGTTATCCTTTAAAGTGTAATTTTGAGGTACTGTTGAACAGAAGATTCTTGAACAGGAAGATTAGACATTTCATTGTTTCTAATATCATCCCACTAGTTTCTTTTTATTCGTGAATGAAATTGTGTATCTGGAAATCACTGTTATATAAACAAGTAATATGAAAAAAAATGTCTTCCCACTTTGAATGGATGAATAGAAAGTAATTTATTAACGATTGAAAAATTGAACAAGATATATATATATATATATACAGAGAGAGAGAGAGAGAACTAACAGAAGGAATTGAAAAATAGCATGATTTGTCTGCATTGTTGTAACAATGCACATCCGGTTTGGCTGAAAAACTGGTTTTCGACGCCAACTTTTGTCAATGATGTAACAGTTACATTGTTACAACAATGGAGACTAATCTAATTTGGTGTTGGAAACCGGTAATAAATTAATATTTGAAAAAATTGTATTGACTTTTAAGTGCCATCCACTACAAGTTTAAAAAACTTTATTTCAACTTGTTTGGATGAATAGAAAGTATTTTATAATCGATTGATTGAAAATTTGAACAAGATCTATACACACACACACACACATATATATAGGGAGAGAGTGAGCTAATAGTAGGAACTGAAAAAGATAATGAAATGCATTTTCCTGTATTCAAAACCTGCTTTGAAATTAATTTATCTCGAGGTTTCGCTATTATGTGATTTATTTGTCGATTTTTGTTTTTACATCCAATCGATTTAAGTATACACTAGAACGTCGTTTATCCGAATCAATTGAGACAGGACACCGTTCGGATACGCGATTGTTCGGATAACCGAATGTGATCCATACAGTATATGAAACGGGACACTATATGAATATTGAAATTCATCCCATGCGGTAAACGTGCTTGAAGAAAAAGCAAATTGGTGGAAAATGTCGCGATTTTACCTTTATTGTGGAAAATAATCACTTATTTTTCGCTGTGCCATTGTACATCTTCGATTTTTTGCTGCAAGGTGCAAAAAAAAAAAACTGGTTCGGATAAACGACATTCTACTGTACTTCAAACTTTATGTCCTACCATCTTATCATATTTCCAAAAAAACACATTTTGTAATTTCATAAATTTATTTTAAAAATACTAATGTAATACCCTTGATTATCACAGAGATATAAATGTTAATGCTTAAATATGAGCACTAAAAATCATTCCGCTCACAAATATCTCGGAGTCCACTATAGGATCTATCCTGCATAACCTTTTCACGCCACCACGTGTTTTCTTCTTCCACTCTCAACTTTTCACTTCACTTGCTCAAACACTGGAGTTGAGTGGATGTAAGCTGCATGATAACTTAAGTTCGTTCTGTATTCAAAACAATATTTTACTTTTTATACGTTAATTTCATTTTTTATACGTTACAGTAAATTTATTCAAAGTATTTTTGCATTAAATCATACTTCCATCTATTCTGAAATAATTTTTATTTTATTTGAGAAGAGAGCAATTATTGCATATTCATTTGAAAAAAATAATGCAAATTATAGTGATTTTATTAAAATAGTAAAAAAATATATTATTAAATGATAGGTAATTTAATAAGGTACATATGAATATCTTTATTAATTCATAAAAAATTTATAAAGTTCACCAATTAACTGAACAATATTTTCAAATAAACAATGTTACAACTGATTGTAGAATATGTAATATCATAAAGTGTAATCAATTTATAATTATAAAGTTTAAAATCACTCATTTGTCGCAAGGATTGTTATTCCTGCCACATAAATTAATAAATCCGATCAATTTCATATGGGAAAATATTATCGTTTAGATTTACTTCTTTTTGATGAATACGATTTAAAAATTGAACTAAAACTAAAAATGGATGTGTAATACATCTATAAATAGAACAAATATCTTTTCGTCGGAATTAACTTCAAGTATAACCTTTTCTGCAAGTTGCACTTTCTTTCCCTTCGATTTTCTTTCAATGGACCCACTTGCTGCCAAGAGCTTTACAAAAACTTTCTTACTCCCCTGCTGGCAAACTATTCAATTACAAAATTACGTCATTCTGCTAAAGTACTCTAAAAGTAAATTACTCGAATTCCCGAGACGGAACTGATCAAATTTGAGCTCGAGTAGTCACTTCAGGAAGCAGTTGAAAAGCAAATACGAAGCAAGAGCCATCCTTTTCCTATCGGTGACATCCTTGTAAGCCTTTGAGGTTGATTGATTCATTCAAGCTCAAATCGCTATTTGCTTTCTTCAAATATTACGATGTTTGTCGAAACGGAGTGCTGAGAGTGAGAATAATATGTTTTATTTGAGCTCCAACAATTTTTTTTTTGTTGCCTGATTCCTAATTTCTCCTTTGTTTTCTTTCCTCTCAAATGTGCAAAGTTGCTACTTGACTTAGCATTTATATAAATGTGGTTGAGAGAATGCTTAACTGATAGATAATTTATATTGTTTGCAGAATTTTTTTTCTACGTGTTGTATAAATTTTTATTTTATTTTAAAATTAGGTTTTCTATGTTTCCAAAATTTAATAACTTAAGAACTGGAGTCCTAGTCTTACTTATTCTTGAAGTAGTAAGAACTTAAAAATAGAACACATATATAGTACATTCTATCATCAGAAGCAAAACAAAAATTCAAA
Organism: Trichonephila clavata; assembly: GCA_019973975.1. Classification (NCBI taxonomy): domain Eukaryota; kingdom Metazoa; phylum Arthropoda; class Arachnida; order Araneae; family Nephilidae; genus Trichonephila; species Trichonephila clavata. The sequence continues at coordinate 268,662 of BMAO01015264.1, read as the reverse complement.
TTCTTCAAAAAAACGACACAATTTAATTTGAAAATTTACATATTAAAATGTAATGCATATTACAGGATATATAAATATATATATATATAATAGCATATGCTATATAGTGAGGGAAATAATTGGTAATTTTTCATTTCACCCGTACAAGCTACAAAGTCGTAACCTACACCAAATGGAATATTAACACTGGTAACTTTTTACCACCACATTTACAAAAAAAGCCGTAGTCTTTTTTTATCAGTAATGTATTTTTCCTAATATATCTAAAAGGGATGAAAAACTAATATTTTTTTTAATATTTTTTTACGTGTGTATTGTTTGTTGTCGCCAATAACGCTAACTAGGCGAGATTTCCGCCAGCGAAATAAAAAAAAAGTATCAAATAATTTTAGTAATTTTATATGAAGTGAAATCTCAATGGAAACTTAAAATTGTCTTTAATTTCTACTCTAAAGAGGAAAATTTAATGAAGCTTACCGTTGCAAAATTCTGCCAAATGGATCGAAATATTCGACGTGAGAAAAAAACAAATAGCAATTCCTTTCTAAATGGACTTTTTCCCCCCTTTATTTTTATGTTTATCAAACCCCTTGCTCTTAAAAATGATAAATTCCAACAATTTTATTTTTAATCTTAGTATTATAGAGTAGACAAATGCAAAATTATTCTTCTGTATTTATAGATTTTAATCTGGCAATAACTTGCTCAATGTTCACTGATTCATCATGACCTAAGCATATTTAAATTTATTTTTCGGCAACAACGTTTTCTTGTAGTGGATTTAGAACTTCTAATCATAATATTCAAAACGATTTCACTCAAACAGAAAGTGGAAGGTTGGCTATAGCGACAGAGCTGGTTAAACCCTATTTCTATATTACTGCCTAACTGCCGATTAAAAACTACACGATTCGCTCCTAAATGAGATTGTTTTTCACATAGCTGCGCATGTGCGGTGTATTGCAGGAAAAGAAGCATAAATAAGCAAATTTTTCTCGAAAATACGTAAATCCTTCTTAAACTCAGTCAAGGTCGTGTATTGCATTCCAAAGTTTTCAGAAGAGTTTTACTCTTAGCAGCGTTTATAAAATGATCGTATTTCAGAAAAGCGTATTTTTACGTCTGGGACAGTTAACACACCGATTGAGCGAGGTGTATATATACGCTGGGAGCAGTTAAACGGTTAAAGCTGTTCTCAGACAGCATTCCAAGTTTTATTGCAATGTAAATGAGACTCAAATTTGTTCTTTTAATTTTCTTTGAAACTTGTCTTAAGATATTAATTACAAAGTGTGACGCACAAAAAAAACGACACTAAGTGTGTGGCTTGAAAAAATAGTAGAGTTAGCGATAACTGTTTTGATGACGTCATTCCGCGCACCTTCTTTATCCATGTGGACAGTTTCGCCTTAACTGATCACGCTAGTTGGGAATACTGCATCATTGAGTGAACACATGCAACTGCATTCATCCAGAAAAATGTTGAATCAACATCAAGTTTCTTGTGAAACTTAAGAAAGGAGCCATGAAAATATTCCAAATATCAACCGAGGCTTATGGAGAGGAATCTTTGCCTCGTGCACATGTGTTTGAATAACATAAGTGATTTTCAAGGGAAATGGACAATGTAGAAGATGATGAACGTGCTGGTATCCCAAGGTAAGTGATTACAGACCAAAACATTGCCAAAAGTCATGATATATATATAAGGGGTTTCCCAATTACATCAATGGTCAGATTGTTAATCAACCATACTCCATTGGAGTACTAAAAATACTTCGTGAAAAAATTAGGAAAAAAAGGCCATAATTGGGGAGGAATGGATTGCTGTTGCACCAAAACAATACACCACTCAAACGGCCCTATTTGATCAGCAGTTTTTCACCAGCAAAATATTACTATGATGGGATATTCTCCTTACTCACCTGATTTGACCACATGTGACTTTTTTTTAAATTTCCTACAGTTAAATTTTGCTAAAAGGGAACCCGTTTTACTTTAGTTGAAGAGGTTTAGGCAAAATCGGAGAATCTCCTGAAGAGCTTTTCAAAAACCTCGTTCCAGAACTGTTACCACCAATGATAGCACCAAATGCAGAAGTGTGTGAATGCTGAAGGGAACTACTTTGTAGGTGATAATGTCGGAGAGAACTGTTTCTGTACGTACAATGATTTACGGGACCAGTATCGTTTGTTTTTTGTGCTACTCCTTGTATATTCATTAAAGAGCTTCATCCAACTTAGAAATAATTATAAATCTGAGTGCATATTCACGTTGTTAAGAATCAATTTTAAAGAAAGTTACTCTGGAACAAATTAACTGAACCTCAAAAAAGTAATAAAATATGAAGTTTATTTACAAGATTTTAAAAATTACAAATTTTTAAAAATTTTTTTCTAAGAGATGAGAATGAAGCAATGGAGTAGCCGAGTCATTGGACACTTTTATTTTAATTCTACGAAACATTTTCGTTTTCTGATCGGTGATCATTAGATTTCCTATTTGGTCGGTTTTCACGTTTTTTCCCTCAATTTTCTCGTCAAAGAGCATTTGGATTTATCGATCGAAATCAAGTCAAACATATTCAGAAGTTTTTGGTGCTTGATAAACAACTGCCTTGACGTTATGAACTGTTTGAATGAATTTGAATTTTTCAGCAATGTGGTACTTAGACTGTGCTTCTCAAACATTCAGTATTTGCGATCCAATTTTCTATCATAATTTTAATCACCCTCCCCCCTACAATAGCATTGTATTGAATGCAATAATAATGTAATTTGATACTAAAGCTACAATACGACTTTAATTAAAAACCGTGTAGTAGCAAGTGTTGATGGATGGATGAAGGAAGGCAGATGAGCTTGGGTATGTTATTCCTCTTTCAACGAGAACTCGTTGGAAGTAGTGTGTTTAGGTTCTATTTGTCAGAAAAATAATTTATGTCTGTATTTTTAAATTAAAATTAGTAGTCTTTTATCCTGTTGTATCTGGCTGTGAAAGAATCTGATGATGGATTTAATGAGTTGCCTTAGAACTGTATTACCAGCTGGGGAAATAATAATATTGTAACGGATTGAGTGGAATAAAGATGTTTGGTATTTTCACCTTCTGAAATGGATGTAAACTTATCTCATTCATAGTCAATAAATCATGTAATATTTAACACCATAACCTCACAAATTATCAAGATAAATATTAAATTTTGAATATAATTTTTGTATATGCCAATCCCATGGAAGTCAGTGTTAATTATTAAACTTACTCTTCGTTTACTTTTGATAAATTTATTATCAAATATATTGTACTGTACTGATAAATTTATAAGAATATTATATTAGTGTAAATGTGTATTTTCTTATTTATTATGTCAGAATGTATTTTGTTCTGCTTACTTTCAGTAAATTAATAATTTTTTTTAAAATAATCTTTTATTTTTTGATACACTCGCGCCCCCTTGTAGGGTTATCATGGGGAGCGCGCCCCACAGTTTGAGAAACGCTGACTTAGATGATGTGTCATTTACATCTTCAGACTCTTGCGCAGTTGACTGAGTAATTTCCTGTGGAAGGAGAACCAACAGATAAGTGATCCTAAAAAGCTCCTTTGATACTGTTAATCATACAATCTTTGAGCTCAAATAATAGCAAATATAATCTGATGTATCCTCTTATAAAATTCATGAAGCAGCTTGTCACTACAAACATTTTATAAGAGGGTTTATCATACTCGGAATACGATTATTTTTCCTTAATATCCCTTGACTCGACTTAATTTGAGCTACAAATATTATCTTCTCTAATTTATGCAACTCTCCTCCTGTTTCGATTTTCTTTTTCTTCTCTCCTCTCTCCAGTAATATTTATCTGGATTATTTTCGTGTATTCCTTATTTTACTCCACTTTTTAATTATGAAAGCTTTTAAAGTAGTTTTTATCATGCTGACCCCGTTTCTGAGTTAAATAAGTTTTTTTTTTCCTTATAACAAAAAAAGGACAATTTCAATATAAAATCAAACCGTTATGTAATATATTATTTATACTGGGGAGATAATTAATTTAGAGAAAGGTAAAATAGAGCTAAAACTAACTCATACTCCTCAAAAGAAATACAAAAAAAAACCCCGTAAATATTCAATTTTCAGTTAAAAATCTTAAAATTCAGATGTAATTGGACTTTTAGTAATTGCAATTTTCTAAAAGAATAAAAGTCAAAATAAAGTAAATGATATATTCATGCAAAAGTATAACAAAAAAAAAAATAATAATAAATTTAATTTCAAAATTTCGACCAAAATTGAACCATTATTTAAGTGTTAATCAAACATATGTAATATATATATATATATATATATATATATATATATAAATCACCAGTAGGGGGGGGGAGGAACCTAACGTTAACAAAAAAAATAATAATAAAAATGAAAATAATAAAAATATCAGTGTAGTGTGTGTATTCGGATATTATAAGATGACTTTGACGTTAGAGTGCCTAGCTTAGGCGTGGAGAGAGAGAAAAAAGTCAATAAAGAATGATGATTCAGCAACATTATCTGTTTTGTTCTTTAAAAAAAGTAAAAATGAGAGTTTTTTTCCCCTTCAAATTCCTCTCTGGGAAAGTGGCTAAATTAAATTTTATTCTTTGTTACAAGTAACGGAAATTGAACACCATTTTTGAACACAAAAACATTCGCGTACAGCACTTTAAAGGCGAGATTTAAACCTGAAATATCTTCACAATTGCATTGCTTTTTGTAGGACTACACTTCCCGATATCCAGAAGATTCCTTTTGATTTTTAATTTATTCCAGGACGGCAATTCCCTTAATCTAGGCAATTTCTAGGTGCGTTTCCTGCAAACGTGGCATTCTGTTTCAACAATGAAAAAAATTGTGTGGAATGACACTGTAATTGGAATATTGACAAGATGACAATTAAGCATCGCAATCCGATGTTCAGAGAGAGAAAAATTAGGTGTACCCGCGCCCGCGATTACTTTTTAATCAAGCTTTTCATCCTTTTTTAAAATCATCCTGGGAAAGGATTTCGACTTATCTTGTGCAATTCTACCATAATTAGGCATTCAGTTAAATTTTAGTGATACCTAGGGTTTTTTTGAAAAAAAAATCTAAAAAGTTTTTCAAAGTAACAAATCTAATTTGATTAAAATAAATAACTTAACAGTTGGAAAAAAAATGTTTGCAAGTAGTTAAGAAGTTGCATTAGACTTTCAGCCATGAAGATAAAATCTAAATGTGATTTCTTGATTAACCTCAGTTATCTCCACACAACGTTACTCTTTAATCTCTACGTCTTTTCTCTGTTGAATATTTCTTTGTGGATCCTTAAATCAAAATTTATCGACGAGGTCCACGTACTGATCTGTACTGTCATTCATTTAAAAGAGGGTGTGGTACATTGAAAATACCGATTAATTACTTACAACTCGTATTACATTCACAAACACACACACACACACACACATATATATATATATATATATACTCTGCGTGTTAGCGAAATAAAACACCAAGGAATAACTAGAGAAAATTGCAAATTTCAGCTATCTTTATTGGTTAAAGAAATCAGTTAGGTGAAATTGTTTATCGTAACAGAAAAGCATGCCTTTGTGGATACGTAAAGTCACTGCGAACGGAGGCAGTTATAAAGATACATACCCCGAGAACTCGAAAGTGTTTTGTGATTGCAAATGGGAGGGCAGGTTTGTCAGTTTCATGGCGAACTTGCTACTTGAATTATCGCTAGCCACAGAGGAGAAACAATCTGTTGTCCATTTCTGTGCTGCATTACACTTTATTGTTAAAGAGGATTAAAATAAATGTGGTTTATTGTTCAGTGATCTTTCACACACACACACACTGGGGTGAATTTTCTCTCTCTGCACTCACGATCGTAACGCTGAATTTCACTGTTACGCAATATAGCATATATGTATATATTTACCTATAATACTTATTCATCATAGTAGGAAGAAAATACGATTTAATTTGTGAGACTTTTGAGGGTTTAAGGCAAGGGTGTCAAACTCAAAGTCTGACTTAGACCAAAGAAAAAAAGGTTAAGCTTAAGGTGGACCGCAAATAATTCAAAATTTATAGAAACTTAGGTTTATTTTAAATCAGGGCTTCGCAAACTTTCAATATTTGCGACCTAATATTAAATCATAATTTTCATCGCGCATCCTTTCTTTACAATATCAATGTATTGAATTCAAAATACTATACTTTGACTCTAAAGCCACAATACGACTTTAACATATTAAGTGCCACCAGCGAATATCAACGTCTTGCTCACCCAAAGCGTTCCTTGCCCCTGACGTATATATACGTCTTTCCTAAGTACAATCTTTTCTGTGCACTGATATCCATAAAATTATTCCGAAGACTTTTGAATGCTATAAAAGGGCCTTGACAGTTTTTGCGAAATATTTACTTATTTCAGAGGATTTGCTTGTTTTTATTCATCCTCCCCCCCCCCCAAATACATTACATACACGTGTTTGCGTGGAAAATGGTGATATTGGGGAGCAAATTAAGTAACTTTTAATCTGCAGTTGAGTGATTAATCATAAACCGTACAAATTATTAAGATATGTGCTAATTTTTATATATAATTTCATACATCACAAGTCCATAGGGTCAATAATAACTATTAAATGTACTTTAATAGAATTGTTAATTATGAAATACATTGTGCAGTAATTATACATTTAAAAGTTTATTATATCAGTGTAAATATGTATTTTATTTTTTATTATGTCAGAATGTATTTTGTTTGCTTACTTTCAGTAAATTAATTTTTTTAATAATAATTTGTTTACTACTTTTTTGTATGCTTGCGCCTCCCTCGTAAAGTTATCACCCCCCTAGAGGGGCGCACCCCACAGTTTGGCAAACACTGCTTTAAATAATACATTATAATAAGCATATAAAAAAGAACAAAAGAATAATATGCATGTCTTGACACTTTGCCATCTCTTCTCTGCTACTATCTTTCCTATTTCGAGAAAAATTTTGATATTTTATTATATATTATTGTACCAATATATATTGACCGGGAATCAAAAATTTTGGTTGTGGGCCGCGAGTTTGACACCCTTAGTTTAAAGTGTCCAAAATTATATATAGCACACAGCTGCCACCTCCGTCAATTCAAACAGCTCTAACCATCGAACTTAGGTATCAATTCCAAGTTAAATTTTGTGTCAGTTTTTTTTTTTTTTGAGCAAGGCATTCCCTTTTGCTTCAAGTCAATAGTACATTTCATTAATAGTACTGACTAGAGTTGACATCTCAAGGCTAGCCGGTAACACATTTCGAACAGTCTCTGTTCGCTGTAGTTCAGGACACAACAGTCAACACGCGGTCCTTCGTTACCTTGTTCAAAGGTGACTTGAGGGTAATGTACATCCAGTAGTCTCAAAACATGATGAATGTAACTCTTGCTGTTCAGATTACCGACGACTCAAACAAGAGGTTTTTCTCTCGTGAATCTAATGATTATAAATACAGTCGCACCTAGTGCAAGGCCCATATGAGGATATGGAATGCAAGATGGTCATCCACGTTTTCCTTAGTGCCACCCGACTCAGATACTTCATCATGAAACTGCACATCTATTGTGACATGTCTGTAAAAACGACGTCTTGTCACTCCTGTACCCAGTTTTGTCTTATAGCATACCCCACTTTCGCTTTGCATCTGTGTGCTACAGTTGCAGGAAAGTCACATTAAAGGCAGTCATGAAAATAGTTCTTGCTACTTCAGACGTTGTCTCGTACTGTCTGAGCAAATAACGTTCGTGCTAAAAACAAACCTACTTCTCGATTCAATTTCCGTGCAGTAGCTGTACGATCTTGCAAGACCAACCTGACAATATGTCTCTTTTCTCAGGCGTTATTGACGGCAGATCATTGAGATTCAGTATGGCGTTCTGTATAACTCTACTACGTTCATAAAATCCATGCTTCCGTGGAAATTTTTGGATTCTGTTTAATGCGAATACCAGTAACGCGGATTCTTAAACAATATTCTTCATTGTATATGATCCAGCCGCTGTCGAATTAGACCCTTGCCAAAAGCCGTTTCTTCTTACAAGAAACAAAGCTACTTTCCGAATTTGAAACCCACTGCTTAATTTTCCCTTTATACGAAACTTAAGATCTCATTTTTACCTCGTTCGATTACGCTTAATGCTAATCATTTGCATATCCCATTAAGCTCTTAATTTCATGTCATGCCAATCTGACGCTTTTATTATAGTGTAATTTTAAGAACCAATGGTATATCAATACCACAATTACCAATATCACAATTTCAGTAATTACAGAATCTCAAAACTAACTAATATTTCATGTAACAAAAATTTAATCCTTATGAAAAGTATTTAAATAAGTTGTTTTACTCTTTTAAACGTTTTTACGTTGCACCAACATTTGTTTAAAAAAATGAATGCCTAAAAACATTACATAAAGCTGAAATTTTCTTGAAAATTTTTTGTGAAGTAAAATAAATTTTATTCGAAGGAATAAGGCATAGTAGTTTTGAAAATTCTTCATCTTTGAAATGTCAGATGTCTCATATTCCTCTCGTTTTAAGTAAGGGTCTCGTTTAAGTCTCGTTAAGTAAGTTTGTTTCCTCTATTTCATATTTTATACAAGATTTCCCAGAAATAAATGTATTTGTTCTCTCTTTACTGAAAGAAAATATTTGTTTTTTGAGTGTATGTTTTATTATCTTAAAACTTTATATGTACATTTTAAGTTTACTCTTATTCTTTGTTTGAGTGAATGTTGTTGTTGTCGTGTCCTTCCCTCAGGGAAGGGCGGCCACGGTGGCCGAGTGGTCTAGACATCGGATCCTGGCTAGCATGTCATGAGTTGGATCCTAATACCACTAAAGACCCGCCGTGTAGGGGTGCGATGCACGTTAAATCTGTCGAGAGCTCAAACGTCCTCCCATTGGTGTGATAGTTAGGAGAGGGGGGTGTCAGCTCAGGTGTCGTCCGCGTCACTTGACATGGTTAAAAATTACGCGGACCGTCGCCAAAAGCCCTCGTGTTGCTAATCAGTGTGACGTTAATATCCACTCACCCGCAAGGAAGGAATGAAAGTTGTCATTGCCTGTGAGACAGGTTGGACTTCTTAACGATAGATGGTGACACCACCTATTTCCACGTCCACAATTTTGGCACGGAACTGAAGGAGAGGAAAATATTCTCCAGCCCCCTGCACTCGTGGTTTCTGTTGCGACCGCCCACAAGACTTTCGGACCCACTGATTTAACGAGCACGTACTCCGTCTATACTCGGTGGTATTTAGTGGCATCGGGCATCGAACCCAGGCCCTCGGGTCTGGAGTCCGATGCTCTAACCACTAGGCTACCCACGGCCTTAATCCTACAGATGATAGTTAGTAGTGCATTGAAATATTATTCTTATCGTGAATCATTACCATGTTTCCCAAAAAAATTCAAATGTTCAACTCAACATGATGGTCAACTAGCGGCATCGATATTCCTACTCAGATTAAATTAAAAATATTTTATGTCACATAATTAATGCACTCAATTCATTGAAAATTTTATGTTTAACAAGATAGTAGTATCTGGAATTTTTATTAAAAATACTACTGCATTTTGTCTAGATTTATTTTATACTAAGAATTCTCTTAAAAAGTTCTTTACAGAAAAAGGTAGAAATACCTCTATATCTAATTAAATGATTAACTTAAATACCTTTTTCAGATAGCAAGTATTAGCTATAATTGCCTCAGTCTATATAAATAGAATATTGTTGAGTTAACACCAAAAGTTTCTTAATATATTTTCGTCTTCATTTTCGTACTTCTTTTAATGATATAAGTGTACATAATTAAGAGGAGAAGGAAAATTAAATTAAACTAAGTTCGTAAGCGGACTCTATTAATTTAATCAATTTGATTTTTCTTTCTAACTTTTATGAACTCAACAATGCATCCAATATTTAACCTTATTTACGTGTTTCAATCACATTGCAGGAATCGTATTAAAGGCTTTGAGTAATCTTATATTTCCTGATTTTGTAGCTTTACTTAATTCGTTTTAATGTTAGAAATGCTTTAGGTAAAGTCGCTCTCAAATTGTATATGAGGGATGATCAGAAAAAGGGTTACAAGTCACATCATTTAAAACTACATGTTGTAGAGAAATTTTGTTTCCCAAAGTATAGACAAATGGCGCTGCTTGTCATATACCTGGTTTGAGGGTAGGTAGTGAAAGTTACCAGACGGATGATTGAAATGACAATAGCTTAGTAAATTGGTCTCGTTTGTAAGCGCGAGCCGTGATTCGATATTTTATAGGCAAATAATGTGTCCCCATCTGGCATTCACAGTCAAATAGTGGATAAATACGGTGAAGAAGCAATTAGCAGACAACATGTAGATAAATGGCGTCACTTTTTTTAATCAGGCAGACAAAATGTTGAAAACCGCAATGTGGCAGGGAGCGGCCGGCCAAGTTCTTCAACGACAGAAATCAACATGACACGGATTGAAGAACTGATTCAAAATGATTGACTGGTAACTCAGAGCGAAATATCATCAGATCTGGGACTGAACTATGGTAGCGTGCAGAATATCGATTCTGATGTGATGTGCTATTTCGAGACAGCGCTGTTAAAACATCCTCCAAAATCTGCCTCAATGAACAATGGCCTGATTTCTACCAAGACGGGTTAAACAAATTTTTTCTCTGTTCTAATAAATGACTAAATAGACTTGGTGATTATATTAAAATATGATCGACAGATATGGCTCTTAATTCCCTTTTGTATTTTCTGTCTATTGTTAAAATAATATTCTTTATTCTACGTGTAACCTTTTTTTCTGATCACCTTTCGTATGATGAGCCCACCCACGCATTAACATTCAGTGTTGCACATTCTTCAAAAAATTACATTTGAATACTAGAGATTTTGTCAGCTTAGTCAAAACGAAATAGCATTGCTTTAGAAATTCCTTTAATTTACATATATATGAATTTAAATAATAGTTTATTGTATTGCTATACTTATATAAAATTGCATTTCGTTGATTGTTTATCTTATGCAATTTCTTTTATAATGCAAGGATATTTTAATGATTGTATACAAAAAAGTTCTTGGGGAATGTATCCTTAAGCATTTAATAACCTTAGTTATTCAACATATTGATAAAATTGCATTAACTGTAGAATAATATTAGAAAAAATATAAAATAGGGGAAACAAATCCTTTCTATCGCTGAAGTTCAATATTGAATATGTTGTTTGCTCAGATTTACTTCCCTCGGTGTCATTGAAATAAAATAGCTTTATTTTTCTGATTTATAATAGGATTATATACGGAACTAAATATTGTTCATTTAAAGCTCCTTTTCTTAAATAACGAATCAAATATTAATTTTAGCTTCATAAATATTTATAACAACCTAAACATTTATATTTCCAGGTAATTTATATGTTTGAAAATTGTCTAATCCCGTTAGAACGCACATTGCTGATCCTTATGAAATAACTGCTTGTAATAGAAAAAAATATTTTGTTGTTTACCTAATTTGATGTACAATAATTCACTGTGCAATATGGAACGACTAGATTCATATTGCACAAATATTGTCTTTATTTTTTTATAAAATATTTTTTTTTCAAATACGGTTTATAACTTTACAATTCCTTAGTAATGTTGAATATAAATAGAATCTAAGATAACATTTATAAAAATCATTTACCAGAAACTAATCCTTTTGATAATATATGGTTCATGCAATTGTATATTCAAAACTTTTTTTTAAAAATATCGATGGTTTAATTGATGGCCTATCATTTTGATGACTTTTGGTAAAGATTGCCTGCATGTAGCTTCTGTGACGATATTAAACAATTAATGAATCAGCATTGTTTAGTAAAAAAAAATTTTTTTTCATGAGTTATAATGTTACTATTATGTTTATTGCAATTTTCTTCTTTTTAGAAATTTATTTTTATAGGGTTAAGGAATCTTTCTAAAGAAGTTGATTGATTACTAGTTTATGAACAACAAAACAAAAGAGTGAGAACACTTTTAAAATTTCTGGCTTACATCCAATACTATAGTGAGACAAATTACTTAGCAGCCAGACAGAAATTTAATAAAAGGTCTTCATAAAGGTCAAAAGTAAGGGAAAAAAATAGAAGGGAAATGAATAAATTTCTCGGTAACAATGATATGAAGTCACAGTTCATATGAGATTAAAACATCATAAGCAGAAAAGTATTATAAAAGGTTTTTAAAATAAAAAATAATAACTATTTGGCATTAATACTTAAACCTCCACAGCATCTTTTGTACACAAGACGCGTAAGATTTATTATTTCTGCAGATAACTCCAAAACAGGGTGCTTTGAAATACTATACCTGCAATGTTAACATATTTTTACGCCCTCGCAGTTTCACTGCTTAATTTTTATGCTAATAAAAAACTTACTTTCATTTCCTTTGCATCATCACTGGTAATAACTGAAGTAATGCCCTTTTTTTAATCACTGATTGAATCTGAAGGGGAAAAAAACAGATTTTTGCAATAAATTTCAAAGTTTTTTGTATAGTTTAATATATATTTATTTAGTCAAATTATTAATACAATAAAAAAAATGGAAAACAAAAATATAAAGAAGTTGAAGTACGATGCATGTTTCTGAATTAATTGTAGTAATATGCATTAATTATTTTTAAAAAAAAGCACCTTTAAGGTTGTCTTCGCTTAACGTTAACCCCTTAACTGCCGATTAAAAATTACACGATTTGCTCCCCAGTGCCACCGTTTTTCATATAAGCACGCGTATGAGGTATATTGGGAGCAAAGAAAAAGTACAACTAAGCAAATTTTTCTATAAAATAAGTAAATCATTCCCAACCATTATCAAGGTCCTGTCCACACCCTTCATAATAATTTTTCTGATAGAAAAAAAGAGAAGAAAAGAATTGAAAGAAAATAATCTTGTTTTGGAAAGACGTATATATACGTCCAAGACGTGTCGGCTGAAAGAGAAGTATATATACGACAACGGCAATTAAGGGATTACAGAATAGGACCCATATTTGGAAAAAAATTCAGACAAAAAAAATCCGGCATTTTTGAAAATATCTGGCTTTGTTTCCTGTAGACAGCAGCCTATTTTATCACGCTACTTTTTTTTTTCTTATTCCGTAATGATAAATTATCTCTCTCTTGCAAGTTAATAGGAAAAATTAATTATTTGTGAATGGATTAGAGTTTAAAAAACTCTGTGTTATAAGCAAATGTGGGGATTACAATATATCGAATTTTCATGAAAAGTGAGACATTTGTCTGTCTGAAAACGAGCTCTGCGCTTAGTTCGGGTGAAGATAGTCTTTAATAAACAAACAAATGACCAGCTTTGTCAGGTGCAAACTTATTTCACTACTTTGTAAGAAATATCTGACACTTGCATGTTTATTTAATTACAAAAAAATTCAGAGTTTATTTAATCTTTTTAAGCAAAAAAAAAAAAAAAAATTTATATAATATTAGCACATGTTTAAAATGTCAGGACTCAAGAAAACATGTGTTTGTTTTTTAAACTATCAAGATATAATAAAACTCAAGCTTATGGATTACTCGTATAATAATTTATAGTAATATGTTCTATATTGGTTTAAATTATACGTCTAAAACTTAATTTTTTCTCTGAAGAAGCTTAAAGAAGTAAATCTTGAAAATACAATTTTACCTCTTTTGAGGTTCTTCTAACGAGTATTACATTAAATAAATATATTTGATTTCAGAATGCTTATGGAAACTATGTATATTAATAAATATACATGTTTAATTGCAATATATATTAACTAAAGCATTTTAATATAAAATTAAGTATGTTTGTCTTTGAGAAAGTGTTACAGGAGTTAATTTTAAGTACCTTCTGTAACATTTTTATCTGAATCATTTATAATACAAGTGAAAGTAAGCCTAGGTCATTGTTCGGAGAAAGTTTTAGTATATTTATTTATGAATTAAGGGAAGGGTTCTTAAATTGTGATCCGGGGACCCACTGAGGTCCCCAGTTCTTTTCTGGGGTCCGCAAATGTTTTGAGATTTCCCTCTATTACGAACTCTAAAAGTTCACGTGAAAAAATTGAAAGATATGTAATCCTAGACTAGACTATCCAATTGTCAGCAATGGAAAACCTATTAGAACATATATTTCTATCAAGAATATTATTTCAGTTTTTTTTTATTATTCTTTGCTACTACATGGCTAATATTACAACGTACCACTTTCAAAAAATAGTAGGAAAACATGTGCAAATCTTAAGAACTGAATTCATAGCGCGCAAATACGAAAACGATTGCAACCATCTCGATTCATAATCAAATTGCGCTTGTGAAGTGTTAACAAAATTGTATAAGGGGCAGAGGCAGTCTTAGGATAATTGAGAAATCTTTAAGTCGCTCAATAATATGTTAGGAATCAGGGAGGTATGTTCAAAATTGGTGGGGGTCCATGATGCCATGCTGATACATAAAGGGTGATCGGAAGAGTTTAACCTTTGAACTGCCGATTAAATGTTATGCTATTCGCTCCACAGTGCCATCGTTTTCCGCATAGTCCCGTGTATGTGGTGTATTAGGAAGGGAAGAAAGAAATGGTATAAATAAGCATATTTTTGTTCTAAAATAAGTAACTCCTTCACAGACATTTCAGCATCATTTCATTGCATTCCATAGCTTTCAGAATAGTTTTACTGATAGCAGCGCAAAGAAAAGAATCGTATTTCGAAAGAACGCATATATCCGTCCGCGGCACTTAGCGCACAAGTAGAGTGATACGGATATATACGCAGATGACAATTAAGGTATTGAGAACTGCTGAATTAAAGCATTAAGGCATGTCAGTTTATTTTCAAATGTTTTAATGAAAATCCATTCATTAAAACTTGCTTTTCGTTATCAAAATCATTAAAAGGTTCATTGTAAGTGGGCTTCAGTTCCGTATCTTACATTATGATTATATGCAATTGATAAACAATTTGATTCTTGAAAAAAACAGCGAATGAAAATTTTAAAATATATTGCTGGCAGGGACTGGGGAGTGGATGCTAGGACCCTTCGAAATACATTCATTGCTCTCATTCGACCTATCCTTGAGCATGGTGTGCAGGTCTATCAGGTTGCCTATGCTAGCAACCTTGATAAACTAGAAGGGGTACAATTCTCTACTGCCACTGTCATCCCTGGTGTCCGCAGTAGCTGCCTTAGGGATATTGTCTTGTATAAAGCTCATTTGTAACCTTTCAGATTACGAAGCAGATATTGTCTGCCAAAATATTTTGCCAAGTTCATTAATTATGGTGACCAGCACAGAACCTCTGGTTATGTGCGCAATCGGAACAACAATCGCTGCCTTAGTTATGCAGAAAGTGAGGGATGGCTGTGTCTCTGGTACGCTGTACGGATGTTGCTGCATCGTTCTATGAACGGTTCTTTTTTAACACAGAATTATCCTCATATACTAACAAGAGCACTTAACATCCAGAGTATCTTAGGCAGCTTTATTTAGAAACTATTCATAAAATCCCGTGCGATGGGTTAAAGATCCATACTGATTACATCATGTGTGTTGGCGCTGTCTCAGGTATTGGAATTTTCATCAAAAAGGGGAAAGGTATTAGGATCTTGAGAGAAATCCTGACTACTGTTCTTTGCTTTACTGAGACATTTGGATATTGAATGACAGTCGAAGTTCTATTCTGCATCCATCTGAATGGTGGGCGCATTATGACAGAACAACATGGGGTAATGTCTAGCTTTTAAATAGCTTCGGTGCCAAAGTTAATATTTTTTTCAGTGAGTACCGTCACACGTGAATGTCTGAGGGAGTGAGATTTCAGGTGGTTTGACCTGTGAGGGCAGCCATAAAGATTCTACACATGGTGGTTGCCTTACTTTCTCGAAATTTGCTACCCGGGTCAAGCAAAATATCAGTTCCACCTGAATTCAGGCCCCCGTACATGAGTGGTATGAAGGAAACCATCCTGGTGCTGTGCTGCTTGGTATAAGCAGAAGACGACATGAAGCTATTCTTGCTAGGCTTCGCAGTAGACATACTCGAGATCAATGGCATATGGCGTGTCTTAAAGTTTACCCTCCTTCTCCGAATTGCAATGTGTTCCAAGCCGCTTCTGCCTACATCTATCTTGGTTTGTATTGGTTGCCATAATGGTTTCTCTCCTGTTATAGTTCTTCCTTGTTTAAAAACGCATGGGTTCATGGATTTGATCTAGATTCTCTGTCGATGAAGTTGAATAAAAAATAACAACAGTTTCATTAAAATATATGCCTTTTAAATAAACTGCTTATTACTTTTCTCTCTATCAGTTCTCATTCTTTGAAAAATACTTATTGTCTATCAATAATATAACTATCAAAGTTGATCTAAAGCTTTTCTATCGGTTATAATTCGTTGATAAATACTTCTTGTGTATTAATAATATAACTGTCAAAATTGATTTTTAAAAATAATCTTAATTAATAAGCGTGTGAGTTTCTAATTTGAAATGTTATTCACAAAATGAATCCCAAAAGGTGTCAAAAGAATGAAAGATAGAACATTATTTGTGCATTAATAATGATCTCTGAAACACTAGTGAAGTGATTTTATTTTTCTAGTAATTACCATTTAGTATTTCTATCCGGATGGCATGCTGCCAATATTTAGATTGAAAAGAATATCTCGTATGCAAATGAATGTTTTAAAATGCTGCAGTTTAATGATTCTAAACGTATATCGTCACTTCTTAACTAAAACTAAATGTTTTTGTTAAATGGTACTCTAAAGTACTGTACGATTTATGAACTATATTTCTTTTGTCTTTTTGTAAAGTATTTCCAACAATTTATTTATTTTCAAGACTTCTTTTCAACTTTTATCTAGTGTTTGGTTCATTATGGCTTAAAGAAAACTTTTAAAAGTTATTTTACTTAATCGTGTTATCGTATTTTAAGCTTAAAAAATAATAATGATTTGAGTTTTTAGAGTAAAATCTTCTTTTTTCTAACTTAAGAATACTTAGATTTTTCTGCGTTGTTAATTACGACGTCTACAGAACCTGCAAGTGAAAAATAATAAATCGTGTACGTGAATCAAAATGTATTGATCAATAACAAAATGAAATGATGGATTAAAAAAAATATTTAATAACTCCTTGTTACACATATTATTAGCATCATATTTAATTTTCATTTGTGTTTATAATGTAATATAATTTTAGTAATAGTTCCACATCGTTTTCAAGTATTTGCTGCATTTTTAAATACTATAACGCGGAAATATTTAAATTCGCATTTGTTATACTTATTCTAAAATGACCTAGAAAGATATTGTTACGTAGATCAGGGTTCGAGGATTTTATGCAAAATCAGTCGTAAATAACAAGGCAATTCTTTAAGAGCGATGAGTATTTATTGTCGAAAATCAATCCTTGAAATACAGGATTCAGCAGCAAAATTCACAGAATAAATAACAGAAGGATTTCACACCTTCAACAGCACTCAAACACAATAAGCATTGTCTAAAATACACGTATGTAAATGACTATTCACAAGCACAGCCGAGCTGATCGCTAATCAAAACAATGCTCACTACTCGCTGGTTGAAATCAGATTCGCTTTTGCTGGCTGAAACCAGACTGACTCTTGCGGCGAATATCACTCTATTTATAGCAGAGGCCGAAAGTTATAGAAAGATGCGCTCGCGCCACAGATTGTGAGATTAGTGGATTTCTCTACTAATTTCCAGAAGAATCCAAAGGGTTCCGAACTCGCCATGGTCGCCAATGTCGCCAAGTTGGTCGCCAAATTGGTCACCAAAAGTGATGCCAACTTTGCTCTATCGCCAATATTTCGCCAAGTTTCCATTGAATCGCCATTATAACGTAAGGGACGGCGTTGCTTGTGAATATTACAATTTTAGCACAAAGTAATATAAATGCATTGCACATCCAAATACAAATTATTTACATTATTCTATACAAAATTCGTAACAATATATAACTCTTATTTTGGTTCCATATATCTTAATATTTCTGAAACATTTTGATTGAATTTAATTTATACATAAATTCCATCAATGTTTAAAAGCTTTTACAATGTTGATAAGTTTACAATGTCGATAAATATTAATTTCAAAAACCTTCACAAATGCATTTACAACAAGTCATACGCATTATTTAGTACAATTTTTCCCTTTAACTTTTTTCAAAGCATATAAAACTTTTGAAATAATTACTTTAAATTGAGAAAAAAAGGAATTTGCTACACAATACTTTTTACAAAACTCTTATGTTATATCATTATTTTAAATGATCTCCATGTTACCTAACAAGTGACCATTAAACGTTTAAATCAATATATGTTTAAAAAAAAGGATTGTGTACTGTTAAAAAAATGAGACGCCGTAGTTTTAACTGTATGGTAATTGTTAGATTCTTCGAGGGAAATCTCACCATTTTGGCGTTATTGGCGACAGCATGCGATGAACATATACAAAAGATATCAGTTCTCTCTCTCCTTTTTCATCCATTTTTCATGTATTATGAAAAATACGTTTCTGATAAGAAAAAACAAGGTTTGTTTGAAAATATTTTGGTAAAAGGTAACCATTGGAAATTTTTCTTTTTGCGTCGGTGGTATCATTTTTTGGTGACTTTATCTTCTGTGCTGGCGAAGCGGAAAGTACGAATTATATATGAATATTTCAAGTAAAATATAAACTTTTTTATTTTATTTTTCAAACGTAATCATAATGTAAGCATATTTAAATTAGATAATAAAAGTGGCAAGTCTTAATATTTTTATTTTCTGATGAAATTACTGATTTTTGGTGCTTGAGATTAATTTTACTTAAAAAAAAAAAAAAAGAACTAATTACAAATTTTCGGAAATTTTAAATCAACTATATCAGTCGAATATTCAAAATTGCTTCGTGACTACACCATATAAAAATAATAATAGTACATGTTTTTAAAATTTGTTTTCAATTCTCTTGTTTAAATGCAGTTTCTATTTTAGAGTTCCTTTATAAATTTTATATGCTTACAAATAATTCTACGACAGAAGATAAATTTAAATTTCATACTAAAGCCAAAAAGGAATAAAATTTTAATAATTAATCGTATTTTGCTTATTTTTTGCTTTATTTTACTTATAATAAAACGAAAAATTGTGTTTTTGTGATTTTCTCATTATGTATTAAAATAGTAAGAAACTCTCATCCATTTCTAACGATTTCATCAAATATTTCATGAGTGATTAAAATAATACAAATAAAAAGGATTTGAAAAAGTATTTGCTGGGCAAGAAAGGAGTATACATAATTGTATTGATAATTATTTTATATAATAAAATAAAAATAAATATATATTCAAATTTGTTTGAAATGCATTTTTTTTTTGCCTAAGATGTATATCTAATCTCTTATCTAACAGATGGCAGCACTAGACTTAGATGTATACTTTCTTCCCTAGAATGTGGGTTCCTATGATTTCGAAATAACTATAAGAACGCATGCGTTAAAAGGAAATTGAATTTCTACTTTAGAGATGCATTTCCTTGCTTTTTTCATACAATAGATGGCAGCACCAAACTCAAATTTTTAAGTATATAACACATTGTATAATCAAACTAACATTCTAGAAAACTATATGATATTCATTTATAATAAACAAATTCACATTTTTCAGCAAAAAGAAAATAAATGTAAATGAATGATTCTTAATAAAATAGGATTTTTATTTCGAAAAAGATTTTCTGAATTATTAAATCTTTGTTTCATTCTGTTAAAAAAATATTTACGGTCTTTTACGATGGACTTATATTTATTATTTCGTAAGTATAGAACCATTACCATTTTTTTAAAGGAAAGAAAGCTATATTGCTTCTATCGTAATTGTTTTTTTTTTAAATTTAAATGATTTACTAATTTACTTAATGTTATATAATATATCAAAGAGAGCCAAAATAATTAAATAATTTTTTGTTTAGAATGTTAAAAGTAAATGAGAAAAATAAGCTAAGTTTTTATTCTATAAAATATTTACATAATTGCTTAGCAATTTGCAACTTTGTAAAATTGTATTTTTAAATTGTTATTAAAAGCATTTGAATACATTTTGTTTCAATGAGTATATATTAGAACACAACTTTGGTTTTATTGTTAAATAATTTCATCTTTTGAGAAAGATCGCAAATTAAAGAATGTGAAATAAACGAGTTATATATTCACATAACATTCTTTAAAAATATGAAAGTCCAAAGAATTAATTCAAAGGATGGGGAAATTTTTTTTTTTTTTTTGAAGTAACCTATAATACTCGGAAGTTATTTTCTCCCCTTATTTTTTCTTTAGAAAATCTATGTGAAAATAGAAAACTTGGGTGAGAAAGAATGAGAAAGAAAATATGAAAGTTTAGAGCTTACGTATAGTTTGTTTTTATTTCTCTCAAGTATTTAAAATAAAAAAATAAAACTCATTTTATTTGCTTTATATATTATTTTTAATATCAGCGAATACAAAGATTCTTAGGTACTAAAATACAGCGAATACCTTTTGAGCGTGTTTTGTGATTAAAAACACAATCAAAATGACACAGTTTCTTCAAGTAGAGATCAAGTTTTTTATTTTGAAATTATTCTTTTTTGATTTTCTGTGTTTTACTAATTATTTCAAAAAGTAAATATTATTATTATTTATTTTGCGTCTCAAACTCACCAATAAGTGATTTGACATTTTTACTGGTTTCCATGTTTATTTTAATTCTGATATTTTATATTTTTATGGCTGTAAGTACAGTAGCTAAATATACTAAATGGTTTTATTTGTTAATCCATATATTTAAAGTGATTTGGAATTTAACTCATTTATTAAAGCATTTTCATTAAACTCCTTGATTGTTAAGGAAATATTTTTGATTTAATGTTCTTTCTTTACTCTTATTTGATCACAAGCGGTAATTTTTCAATTGAGTAAATTCCGGAGACTCTGAAAGTAGGACATTTGTTCTGCTTTATAGTCTTCTAAATTTATTATATTTACTCTATTTTTCACACAATATACAGTTACACTCAAAAAGTATGCGGTTGATATCATTGTCTCAAGCCTTTCTCTCCTTTTTAAGCCATTCTCATCCCCTCTGTCTTCTTTTGTTCAATGACTTCGTGCTCCCTGTGGTTAGAGGGACTGTCCATTTGAGCTCTGCTCTGGAATGGAGATAACATTAAAAGAAAAATGCAAAACTTTTTTTTTATGATTTAGCGTTATTTTATTATTTATACTTTTTTTCTTGGATTTCATGGCATGGAGCTTTAAAATATATAAAGATAATTTAAGCTGCACTAACTCTAACTCAAAAGTGCATCTAAAGATTTAATATACGTATATAATTTTGGTACAACTTCCTGTGTAATACTAAGTGATAACAACGTTTTAGTTAAATCCCAAGTACTACAACTAATTTAGTTTTTGATTTAATACAAATTTAATGCATTTTTTTTTAAAAAAAGAATATTTCCGGCTATTTTAGAAGAAACGCATGCTCTAATAAGCAGTACAATGGCAAATGATAAAGCCTTTTCAAAAACTAAATGTTTTTATAAAACTGTTACTTTTCAAAGCTTTTAGATGACTTTCAGTTTGAAATAAATTCAAATTTACTACCATTTTAAGTTAATTTTATCCATACCCGCAAATTTAGACTAAGTTTTGAAAAAACAAATCTTGATATATTAGAATAAAAATATATGACTACTTTTTTTTAACCAATTTTCACTAAATTGTCGTAACGTAATTATGTTTAAATAGCATCTGTCATGCTTTTATTTTTTACAAGAAATAGTAAAGATTAAATTGCAAATAGAATAAACTTAAACTTAGAAGAATATATGCCTATTTTTTTCAGTATTACACACACACACACACACAAATATTCTCGTTTTTAAATGCCGAATGAATATCTCAAATAAAAATCTACATTACCAATTAAATATAAGTCTGGTTCTAAATTATTTTGAATAATATTTCATTAATATACCATCTGTAATAATTATGAATCAATTAAAATTTTAAGAATCGAATAATAATCTGCGCATTTTAGCCTATGTAATGCATTTTCATTCCTTTGATATAAGAAACATAAATAGTGGCTTAGTAATTCTTTTCATTAAAACATGCATTTGCTATTTAAATAGAGAACTTTTATATTTATAAGTGAATAAACTCTTTATTTTACCTCTAAAAACTCGATTTTTCAAAATAGAGTTCCCTGAAATATCCCTTACGATGAAAAACTCTATATCTTTTTATATCATTTCACACTGACTTTTAGCAGCAAAAGAGAATTTCGTTTTTTAAATTGTTTGTTTATGCACATATATTCATCCATTGAAGGAGACTGGATTCAATGTTTGATTTATTGGAGTTTTCTACAAAAAGCGATCTGGAATATTTTCAAACAGAGTTTCAATTTCAATTTCGAAAATAAATTCAAAAGTCCGAGACAGTTTTTTCCATTTTGGTATGGAATTTATTTTCTGTGTTCAATTTTAGGTATTGATGAATGAGATACGAACGCTTTTACCATTTCAATGAAAGAAAATATTACGAATAAAATTACTTTTCACATCAAGTTTCAGTCATTTATTTATTCATTTCGTTTAAATTCAATGAATAAATCTCCAAAATATTTGCATCAGCAAACCCTTTCAGGTCTATCGAAAAAATTATATAAATCTTACATTGATGTTAGATCGCTGTGTATTTTAACCCTTTTTGAAATAAATATTTAAAAAAATTGATTTATAATGTTTATATTTCTTTAAAGTTTAAAAAAAAATCTTCCTTCTTAAATGGATTTTTTTAAATACAAATCTTATTCCTTCATATGCAAGTATAAAGTACTTCATATCATTAAACTCGTTTTGACGTATTTCCTTAATTGTGAAGAATGTTGTGTGTAAAGGATGTTGCGCCCTACAGTGCTTCTCAAACTGCGCCCCCCTAGGAGAGCGTGGTAACCCAAGGAGCACAATCATATTGAAAAGTCGAAAACAAAAGGTTATTTAAAAAATTATTAATTTATTAAAACCAATATAAATATTGAAAGCGATAAAAAAGTTATTTACACTGATATAGTACACCTATAAATGTATCAATACTACACAATATATTTTACAATTAATTTAACAAAACTAAGCTAAGAATAAATTTAATAATTACCAGTGACCCCACGGGCTTGTCATATATAAAATTGTATACGAAAATTAACACTTATCTTGATAATTTGTACGGTTTATAATTAATATCTTAACTGTCGATTAAGGTTACATGATTCTCTCCCTACTGCCACCGTTTTGCACGCGTATGTGATGTATTGGGAAAGAAGTGGGGGGGGGGAGTAAATAAGCAAACCCTTTGAAGTAAGTTGATCCTTTGCAAGCACTGTCAAGGTCATTTTATTGTATTCCAAAGCCTTTAGAATAATCTTACGGATAACAGTGAACAAAAAAGATCGTGTTTTTGAAAGACGTTTATATACGTCCGGGGCAATTTACTCACTGTCTGAGCAAGACGTTTATATACGCCGTTGTCACTTAAGAGGTTAAATTAATTTTGTGGCCTTAGCGCAAATGTATCGTATTATCGAATTCAACATATGGTTATTGTATGAGGGGGGCACGGTTAAAATTATGATTGAATATTGGGTCGCAAGTATTGAAAGTTTGAGAGCCACTGGTGCAGAGTGTAAACTTTCAAATGTTTGAATAATTAATAAAAACATTGAGTTTTAAAGTTTTAGAAAAAAAATGCTTATGTCCAATTTTTCAATTCAGTTTTGGGTTTTTTTCCAAATTAGGAAGCCACGTTAAGGTTTAATAATCTCTTTGAGGTGTGATAGTTAATTTGTAGTCATACAGAAGCAACTAAAATCTCATTCACAAAAATATTCATTTAAATTCGCATTCGAAATGCGTTTGAAAAAAATAATGAATCATTGATAATGCATTATATAACATAAGGTATATCGTACTGTAATATGGTGTATGTATATTGTAATCCAGGAATAAGGAAGTAGTTGAAAAATTGTATAATGTCTTTTTTTTTTAAATTAATGAAAATGCTTATTCATTAACTTTATCGGTGATTTTTAAATACTCCTTCTGGTAAAGGAGCTAATACATGCTAAATATGTCAAGCTCTTTCGTTGAGTGATGTAGGGGGGGCAAAGTAACCTAGCTCACCCGAAGAGGGTTTAGAGCTACAAACCGAT
Organism: Trichonephila clavata; assembly: GCA_019973975.1. Classification (NCBI taxonomy): domain Eukaryota; kingdom Metazoa; phylum Arthropoda; class Arachnida; order Araneae; family Nephilidae; genus Trichonephila; species Trichonephila clavata. The sequence goes on along the minus strand of BMAO01015264.1, from coordinate 244,306 downwards.
CCCTCGGAAAACAACCACCCCCACGTGGGAATTTGGAGGGGAGCGGATTGAGAAACGTAAATTCAATTCAAATCAAATTTGAAGTGATATTAAAACATCCGAATGTTATCTAGTATAAGTAAATTATCGTTCAATCGGCATCAATTCTTTTTTTACTAAAAGCGATTCTTTACAATAATAGTAGTATCCGATTATTTTATTTTCGTTCATTTCCTTAGCAGTTATTTTTTGTTGATATATTTTCTCTTCGAAGCCCGGTGGCTGAATAATAGGGCATCGCGCTTCCTCACCACAGATCAAGGGCTCAAAACTCGGATTGAGCAAGGTCGATTCAGCCTTTCAACCCTTCAGGGGGTCGATAAATGAATACCAAGCTTGCTTGGGAACTAAACACAGGGGGTTTCACTCCAGAATGCCCATCTGACCGGAACATCTGCTCATACGCCTCATTACCTAAGATCACGTGTACTGAGATGGGCACAGTAGGCCTTTGTCCTCATGGGCTGTTGCACTACTGAGTTTAGTTTAGATCCTCTCTTCATAAGATTTCATGGGTTTTAAAATAAAATTACGTAATGTTTTTTGTTTGCTGTGAATAGTTCAATAATTACACAGTTCCTTCTCACGTATTGGCTGTGACGTCTTAAGATTTCTCAAGGCCCTGGATCCCTATGCAAAAGAAAAAAACCTGCGAACCCTTTAATTAGATAGTATATTATATATGTTGTCAAATGGCTCATACAAACGGAAACCCGTAAGAAATCAATGTACGTGACAAACAATTTCACAAGCCTAAATACAAATCGACTTGACCGAATGTCCCCTTTAGACTGAATGACTAATGGTGGTTGATGAGGATTGGTCAAGGCCTAGAAAAAAAAACAGGCATGGCATAATAATGTAGTCCTGCCGGTTGGCATGGCCGTGGTAGCCTAGTAGTTAAGGTATCGAATCGTGGTTGGCATGCCACGAGTTCGAGCCCAATACCACTAAAGACCAGCCATGTAGGTGAACAATGCACGTTAAATGTGTCGAGAGCTCAAACGTCCTCCCATTGGTGTGGTTTGTTAGTTAGGAGAGGGCGGTGACAGCTCAGGTGTCGTTCTCGTCACTTGACCAATGTTCAAAATTACGAGGTCCATCACCAAAAGGCCACGTGTAGCTAGCTGAACAGTGTGACGTTAATATTCACTCACTCACTTTGCAGTTAGCATATAGTTTGAAATTATTAATTTTTCAAAGAAACTGTCTGTGAATACATTTTAATAATAAAAAATATTTGGATCATATTATATTGAGGTCGAGTGTAGAGACAGGTGAGGTCTGGACCCGGGCCTAGTAGACCCATTCGTTAAAACACCCCTGCATATTGATATCTTTGAAATGAATTCATTATATTGTTAATATTATTCAATGATTCAATATATTTCATTGATGCTTGTATTCTTATCGTTTTGAAGGGGAAAAAAACTACCGATATACATTTTTGAAATTATACAATTATTTTTGTGTAGACCTTCGTTTCTGTATACATGATTAATATTCAACAACAAAGGTTTATAATCTTAGGGGGGGGGGCAGGAGGAATAAAATAGTGCAGTACAAGAAAACAGTACAAAGAATAATTATTTTAATATTTATAAGAACAAAATCAAATTGTGTTCATGCAGAAAAATTATATTTGCTTTTCTGCACGAAGCAGAACACGAAAGCAAAATATTTCTGTAATATGAGTCATACATAAACTAATAGAATGGAAGTAACAACACAAAAATAAAAGAATACAGCAATTTTAGGATAATCCAAATTCCATGCCTTTGTCATATAATAGTTGTTTAAAACATTTAAAAATTTTGAATAATGCGGATGTGTGTTTTCCGAGAAAAAATATAATACACACATCATTCTTTTATTTTTACGAAAGTGTTCCAAAGAACATGCTCTAACAATAAGCATTCACTGAAAGGAAGCTTCGATTTAAGAGATACATGACGTCAAAACAATAATCTTGAAATAAATACATGAATGATGGATGATTTTAAAAGTCTCGCGCTCTCCAAAAAAGAAGAATAAAGACAAATGAATTATGTTTCATTAATCCTATTTATTTTTAATACAATGAAAACAGGGAATCTTTCTTGAAGCGACTGATGCATCATAAGCCATGCATTCATTTTATTTTGCTTCTTCAGTTTTTAATTATTCCATTTCGTATTTAAAAATGGGTTCATCCACAGTATAACAAAAGGTACTTGTTATGTATGCAATTAACGTTTTTCCTGTTTTACGTAATTAGCATTCCAGGCCCTTAAGAAAAATATTCAATAGCAAGAAAAGTTAAAAATCAAGAGGGTAGATTAGAAAATAGTATTTTGTTTGCTTAATTTTTCTCTTGAAGGCTGTGATGTTATGCATAAAATAGCAAAACACGGCGAAGGGAGTTCTTAAGCCCTGTATTAAAAATTAATTCATCATTTTATCATTATAATTTATTTTAATGGAAATTTTAAGAATTATCTTTCTATACTTAATAATTTTTCATATCGTTGGTTATAAGATAAATGATAAATTAAATGAAGTGATAATTTATTAATATTGTATTGCTTACAAATATAACATTTTGTCTGCACATTTAAGTGTAATTAAATATACAAGTTTATATTTCTTACAAAATTCTTTTGTGAATTACTGTGGATATTCTAAGCTTTATTCAGATGGTTTGTCTGGATGGCCGTCTACCTGACCATCATCACTCCAATTGAAACTTAAGCCCTCACGCAAACCTCCAAACAATTTTGCCTTTTTTCCACCCTTTTATAAACTTCCCATGTACGTAACGGAAGCTTTGAACTCAATTTTTACCCACTTTAAAACATCAGATTATTTCGAAATTTTGCACACTTGTCCAGGACCGATGACAATGCAATAATTTAATAATTTTGTTATATTTTCATATTTGTTTTCATATTGTATATACATATTTGTTTTCATATTGTATATACATATTTGTTTTGTGTTAGAATTTCAATATTCGCAAGCAAAGCTATTCTTTACATTATAATGGTTATTCAATGGAAACTTGGTGAAATCTTTGCGATAGAGCCAAGTTGGCATCGTTTTTGGCGACTTTGCAACCATGTTGGTGACTATATGGATACTTCTGGAAAATAATGGAGAAATCTACTATTATCACGATCTATGACGTAAGAAAATCTTTCTGGAAGGACTCGTGTGACCTATAAATAGAGAGTGGCTCACCGAAACTGAGTCAGTGTTGTTTTGACTAGTAATTAGTAAATATTGCTTTGACTAGAGATTAGAAGCATTGTTTTAACGATTGAAAAAGTCGATCAGTGATTAGTGCAACTGTTGAATAGGGCAAGCGAGTGCTTGTGACTAATATTTAACATACTTATATTTTAGACACTGATAATTGAGTCTAAATGCCATAGAAGGCGCGAAGGTCTTCTGAGATTTATTCCGCGATATTTTTCTGTATCCTGTATTTTAAGGATCTTTTTTTTTTTACAATAAAATTTCCATCGTTCCTGAAAAATTGTCTTGCTCTTGAGGCTCATAAAATAAAATCCTCGTACCCCGATTTACGTAATTATATGCTGATCACTAATTTGAGTTTATGTCCAAGTGTGTGGAGTATAACATAAATACAAATTTTAGAATACTGTGTAGGCGATGTGTGTGTATCACTATTGACTTCTATTCAAAAGACTATAAATGATGAAACTTATAAATTCCGACCATACAGTAAAAATGAAAACAAATGATAAAATCTAATAACAATAAAATAAATTGAAATATTTTGTTTTATCTTTACCATTATATTTCAATTAAATAATAATTAAAAAAAAACATCTTAACAAATTAAATTCAAATCATTTTTTAATGTTTTTATCACTAATAAACAAAACTATTATTTTTGGTGAAATAGTCATTGTTATAACCTAAAATAAAATAATCCATAAGAAATTAAATTAAAGCTTATTTCGCCATTTTAAATCATGTGCTCGGTAATGTCTGCTCTGGTATCTTAAGATATTATCGAGAGGAATTGTAGGGGCTACTTTATGTTAAAAATAACTTCAAGCCCTGACGTGGCGTGGTGTAGAGGTCAAAAGAAAAGGTACCAAATTCAGGTCTCTTTCTCGTCTTTTGATAACATTTCACCTTTTTAATCATCTGATAACATTACAAGACGTCAGTTAAAATTAACCAGTTATCGTCGAATATTAATTCATCAATTTAATCTTTAATTTTAATCGTAATCGTCGGTTCGGTGGCTTAGAGGTAGCGTGTCCACTTTGTAAGCCTAAGGTCGAAGGTTCGATTCCCGCTGGAGTCGATAGTTTTTCTGGCTGCAAAAATTGTAGGCACGCATATCATATGATTATGTGGCATGTGTGCAAAATATCCCTTGAGTATCAATTTAGCTCTGGTACTCTCGGCAAAATTAAATCACGGCAATGTTTAGCATCCTACGACCGACTCACTTAAAATTAATTCAAGCGTCAAAATTTGTTAGCAAGAGCCGCCACTGAATAGTGCCACTATGAAATTGCTCTCATATTTCGGGACTTGCTGTGTTTGCTAAGACATAGTAATCAATGAGCAGCCCATTAGAAAAAAAATATTAATACGTAATCTCATTTGAAAAGATAAATAATTAACGAAGTAATTTTTTGAGCAAAAAATTGGTTCGTAGTTTTAAACAGAATCATTAAAGAAATTCCAAACCGTAGAGTTTTTAACACTTATTGCACATGCGATAAATATAAAAAAAAATCCAATAAATGTATTTAATGTTCACTTACAAATCTATATTGGCTGGTAAAGAAAAGAGATGAGTAATATTTGGAACACATCCAAATTTTGATCGAAAAAGGCATTCAGTAAATGAATGCATTAAAAGAAAAAAAAAAGGAAAGAAAGAGAACTATCCATTATAACAATGATGGTTTACTAAAGATTATCATAATAACAGTTATTCTCTTATAAAAAATCATTATGTTAGCTGTTTTTCTTAAATATGTGTTTATTCATTTCTTAGTTTTAAGAAAACAAAGGTGGTTTTAAAATATTTTAAGACTTAGTAAAATTAAGAGAAAACTTAAAAGAGTAAAGTTAAAAGTTGTCTTAAAATCTCAACTATTTATATAGATAGATAATTAAAGAACAGAATTTTTTTAAGTTTTCACAATATTAAGACGTATTGTATAAGCGACGGATGAAATTTTATTTCACTAATTTTTAAGAGTTTAGGGCCAAATATTTTTAAACTTTTAATGTCCAATAATAAACATTCTCCGCTTTAATTTGAATTTATTCTTTATATAGATACAATGAAAATTTCTATTTGGTTTCTTTAAATTCTGACTAGCAGTGAATATGGCTCATAAATTATTATTATAAAGCAATTGCAACTTTCTGCATTTTTTTTTGAAACATTTTTGAAAGAAAACTTTTTGTGTGTGAAATTTTTAGCTTACCATTAAATGTTTCCTTGTTCCGGATCTTTTGGTGGGTTCTGGTTGAAGAAATTCACTTAGTGTTTCGTTGTTAGGATTTTATTTGCAATAATTTTCCAATTTGTGTATGAAATTTTGAATTTTTTTCTTATGGTGTGTATTTTTTTATTAATATATTTAAGGCTCTTTGAAATTTTAAATACAATTTTTACTGCACTATTTTCTCTTCTACTCTGCCTAGTGATGAATGCAAATGTAGGAGCAGGTTAGGGTCTTAAAATTATATTTAATCTTACAATTAAGGCCCTAAAGACTAACAGTTTCCTAATATATCAATGTAATCGTATAATTTCGATTTGTACATTTTTGCTAAACGTCTGTTTATCAGTTAGATTTAATTAGGATTTATATGGTACTTAAAAATATGTAAATATGTATTTTCATTTTTTTAACTAAGTTTGAAGTATAACAAAGTATCTTTATCAAAATGCAAATTTTACTGATATTAAAATTCCTTTACTATTCCATTTTTTTTTTTTTTTTACTTATCATACCTGCTGGCTTGTATTTACTTTTATAAAAAATGATTGAATTGAGAACAAAAATGCAAAATCTTTCCTCAATAACCTTCTAGTTATATAGCAAAAAAGAACAGTTAAACACAGACATAACAAAAATAAAAGAAGTAAAAAGTTAATTCTTACAACCTTAGGAGAATTAATTAAAATCATTAATCTTTTTATACGACCTTCTTTACTCCGAACTTGTGACATTACTATGCTGTGATGATCAGTTTTTTGGGAAATTGAGATAGTTTTGTAACCTAACCTAACTAATCTTTATATTCGTGTTAGCATTGAAAAAAGAAACTACTTTTTCCGTATTCTAGATAGTAAACTTTTTAAAAAAAATTAAATTAAATTTTAAGAAAAAATTATCTTTTTGAGAAGAAAAGTTTAGTAAAACTAGGCTTAACTTTTCTTCGTAAAGTAAAATTAATTTTATGTTCAACGCTGATTCGTGAGAAAAATAAAACTCTATCATGCTGTTTTACAGTTAAAAAGAAAGAAAAAAACTAAACTGCTTAAAAATTGATTTTAAATTGCAAATGTTTCAAAGCATACGACTTATGATGCAATAACTGTTATTACAAAAAATGGTATTTTGTTTGTTTTTCAATTTAGTTCTTTTGTTCCTGAACGTAATTTTTTATTTGTAGATAAAGCATTAAAAACTTTTTAAAAAACATTAAAAATTTGATTTGCCCGTTTTTTTTCACTGCAAAAATGTTTTATTATGAAATCTTTTTATAAATAGTGTATGCTTTGAAGTACAGGGTGTTCCGAAAAAACGTGGACAAAATGACAAGGCAGATCAGTCATACAACAAGGATCAAAGATCGCATAGGAACATGGGGTCGCAAACGCCTGTAGAGGGCGCTATAACCACGAGAGGGTGTTGCGGTGCAGACACGAGCCGAGCAAAAGGAGATTTAATTCATTCGAGTCGTGGATCGTTGGGCGTAACATGGCTAGTTACACTCACCGCGAATTGGTTCACCGACATGAATTTAGTTTACGGCATGGCCAACTGCAATAGACGAGAAGCCTTGCGAATGTATCGTCAAAAAAATCCTAGTAGAAATATGCCTAGCCGCTCATTCTTTGCCACTATTCACCGAAGATTGTGTGAAACCGGCTCGTTAGACGTGCACAAGCCAGATTCAGGTCGCCAACGAATATCTCGGACAGTTGATGCTGAAGAAAGAGTTGTCCACGCACTTCAGCGTAATCCTTCAACAAGTATACGAGTTGTATCCCGAGAGACCCATATTCCCCAAACTATCGTCTGGCGCATTGTACACGACGAAGGACTTTACCCATATCATTTACAACGCGTCCGGGCACTTCAACCGGGAGACTAAAGCAGTCGTATGGATTTTGCGCGGTGGTATCTGCGAGAAAAGGCTGCCGACCGACATTTCTCTGCAAGTGTTCTGTTCACAGATGAGGCTGCATTCTCATTAGAGGGCGTGATGAATTGTCACAACTTGCATAGGTGGGCAGATGAAAACCCGCATGCTACACGTCCGCACGCCAAACAACGAAGATTTCCCGTTAACGTGTGGGCTTGGATTGTAGGAGACTGTTTACTTGGTCCGTACATTCTACCAGACAGACTGAACGGTCCCACGTATCTAACATTCTTGCAAGAGGTTCTGCCAGACATGCTGAATACTAATATTCTGATGCCTATTCGTCGATGCATTAAATTTCAACACGATGGCGCTCCCGCACATTTCAGTAGAGACGTCAGAGCACATCTGCAGGCTACTTTTCCTGGTGGCTGTATTGGTCGCGGTGGACCAATTGCACGGCCACCACGATCACCAGACCTGTCTCCCGTGGATTTCTTCTTATGGAGCTTTTTAAAAGGACTTGTGTATGAAACACCTGTTGAAACGCCAGAAGACTTGGTAGGAAGAATTGTTGAGGCAGCTGGATGTGTTCGAGGTACACTTGGTATCTTTGAGAAGGTGCAAATTCCATGCAACGTCGATGCCAGGCATGTCTCGATGCATCTGGTAAACACTTTGAGCATTTCCTGTAGGCGCAACATTTGACATGCATAAGTCGCATGTGTGTAGGTAATTAAAAATAAAAGGATCTGTAATGATTTTGTTTCTTCTCTTTGTGTTATGTATTATTTTCGACGCCCTTTAGCGGCTCCGCATGGCAGTTGCGACCCCATGTTCCTATGCAATTTTTTATCCTTGCCATGTCATTTTGTCCACGTTTTTTCGGAACACCCTATATAGAAATGTTATAATGTATGTATTCGTAAGGAAATTTATTTTATTTTCAATTGTGAAGCAATTCTATAACTATTAATTTAAAAAGCAGTTTTTAGAGGAAAAAAAATATAGTTTTAGACGTTTACTTGATTTACAAATTTCTCAACACACGTGGATTATGTATATAAGAGAAAGTGACTTACTTAGTTGTTACAAGATCCCCGGAACTATTAGACCTACCGACATGAAATTTGGCAGTTATCTTTCTTTTATTACAGAGATGTCCACTGCGAATAGATTTTTTGATATTCCAGTTCCAAGAGAAGTTTCGGAGACTTTTTTTTATAGAATTACAAGAAAGGGTGGAGGATACGGAGGCGTAGTAGACAAATTTCTGTTTTTCAAATACTAAACCTTCAAACTTCGGGAGAAAAGAAAAATATATCACAGTTTTAGAAATTCAAGTCCCATCCTTTTTAAAAAAAGAGGTGAGGGATAAAATATAGTGTTTCAGCACAATAAAAAGCTTAAACATTTAAATACCGATGGCGTATATATCCGTCTTGCTCAACCGTTACGTTGAGTGCCTCGGACGAATATATTTGTTCTTCCAAAGTAAGATTCTTATCTGTGCTCTACTACCAGTAAAAATATTCCGGAGGATGTGGAATGTAATAAAATTATATTGACAGTGTTTCCGAAGAATTTAATTATTTTAGAGATAAATTTGCTAATTTGTGTCATTATTCTCTCCCCCAATACACTGCATAAGCACGTCTTTGTGAAAAATGGTGATCCTGTGGAGCGAATAGCGTAACTTTTAATCGGTAGTTGAGGGGTTAATGGTAGGACTTAGATATTAATAAAAAAAAATAAGGAAGTCATGACTCAAAGTCTTCACGTTGGTGTGTTACGGAAGTGATTAGAATGGAGAGCCGGTTTAGGTGTCGTTGGCGTCATTTGATTACTGTTCAGAATTACGATGTTCGTTGCCCATATATATATATATATATAAACCTCACGTTTCTTTAAGTACAGCATTAATAAATACTAGCTCATTCAACAACTTCTATCTTGATGGAGATAGCAATTGAATTGCAGTGTGGAGGCTACAGAGTCAGGGTCAAGATACACATTGCAAATTCCCATGTCCATATTCTGATATCATAATGTGAGGAGCGGTTGCATATGATACTAAATTAGCACTGGGGCTTTAGCTCTATTTTGGGAAAACGTTGAGGTAACCTCTGGTTAATCCTTACATCCGAACCCTCTTGTCTACCTGTAAACCCGGCTAGAGGTGTAGGAGGAATAGAGTAATCCACTCACATTATTTCCAATCTAAGTAATTTATTAATTCTTATTAACAAATATTGATCAGACACAATACAATTCTAATTAAGGTATATGAACTATTGTAGAGTACAGAGGCGAGATACTCTAACGCGAGGATACTATTACAGACCCTCAAATGAATCTAAGACATCTTATTTACGCTCAATTACAACTACGCCGCCCACTAATAACTAGCTTCTAATTAATTAAGAACACACTACCTGTACCTTTAATGTAGCGGATCCTACTCTGTAACTGGCAGGCACTACCTTTGGTTTTCTCAATGCCGTAGTTTCCACGCTCTGCAATCCCTTTTTTCTAATTCTCGAACTTCAAGTGCACTCCTACTTGCACACATCACACGTATCAACTTCAACTTGTCAACAACACCGTGTCAACAGATCACTTGCTCCCTTCCCTTCCTTCACTTGACTTAACCTCTTACTTCACTCTCTGTCAACTCGGGAAAACCGATTTATATATTATTCCTCATTTACATAAATCACGTTTGGTTTCTCGATGAAAGTTGGTTGAAATAAATATTTTGTTTTAAAGAGAAAAGAAGATATTAGTAGAACCGCGTATAGTTCCGTCACAACGTTACTTTCAAGATATAATGAAACCTGTAGCAGTCTCATATTCCTGAATGTACTCTTTCAAAACTTTTCCAACAAGACAATGCTTGATTACATATTGGTGTCATCCGTAGAGATTGTTTGCAGTACTTCGATATTTAACCGTAGCTGAAAATCTCTCCAGATCTTCTCTGATCGCGAAATTGTATGGAATGGCATAAGAGAAAAGGACACCATTTCAACCTTCCCACGTAATTTGCCGGAGCTACATACCAGGGTCCAAAAAGCATGGAATGGGCTGTCGTAAGACTTTGCAGATAACCAGTCCGACTCTCTACCATGGTTTTTGACAATTTATATTAGGAATTGTAAGGCCTTAGTGAAGAATCATAGCCTGACTGAGTGCTATTACTGTGTGTTCTGCACTTTCAAATATTAATCATTTACACTTCTATAAACAATTTTTCAACCTTATTAACTTTATCACGTAAAAATTACATCCTGCGGCAACTTTTTTTGTTTTGTTTTAGGGTTTGTACAGTGAATAAAAATTCAGCAGATTGTACATTTGTATTTCATTTTTTTTTTTTTTTGCATTCTTAATTATAATGCATCACAAATAACAAGTACAATACTTGTTATGTGTTAATATAACACTATTATTTTTTTTTAAACTATCAGTTAAACTATATAAAATTTTCAAATTTCCTTAAAAACATAATTTTTTTAGGATGCTTTTTAAATTTTGGCAAACATCTAACATATTTCTCTCTACAAATACATATTTGTTATACATATTACAATAACAATTATTTTTTTATGAATAAGAATAATGTATTAAGAAAAACGAACATTAACTTAAAAAAATATGTTCTATTGAAATTATAAATATATATATATATATATATATGCATTAAAATTATATTTTTATAAGGAAGTATTCCTTTTCTTACAAAAAAAGAAAGTTGCAAGAATTTGGGTTTTCTAATAAAGAATTTCGTATAAGAATTTTACTCTATGGAAATTGTAATCTGATTCAATACAAATATCACTAACAATTTCATTCTTCTTATAATTTGATTTTACTGAAATATAAGGATTCCTTCAGTTGTAATGGGAATCGCGAGTACATTCAACTAAAATAAGAATTATACTACTTATAGAATTAAAAAATAAATATTCTTTCATAATAAGAATTATATTCGAATGTGAAGTATCATAATACAGATGAGAATTATATTCCAATAAGAATGCAACTGCAATAAATATATTCATAGTATTAAAATATATTTTATTATAATACGAATATCACAATAAAAGTAAATTTATTACAATAAGAATTAACAATATATTAAGAACTAATAAAGTCGCAAATGACATAATATAGTATACAAAATGCTGAGGTTACTGAACTTTCTACTGTAAAACTACACTTGATAGGAAGGGAAGGAAACAAGACAAAAATGAACAAGAAAAACCTTCAGAGAATGAAGACATGGCAAAAAAGAGAGTAATTTGAATATGTGATGTAAAAAAAAAACCTACAGAATTGGAAGAAAATTAGAAGAACTAGTTAACAAGTGACATTTAAATTAAGCCGCTGTTTCTAAAGTCATCAACTTCTTTTTTGACAATGTCATTAATCTTTTTCGAAAGATGTCAAAAAAAAAATATTTACATGGCATAAAATCTTCAAGCCCCATCCGCCTAAGAAGCAAACTGAAATAAACGATAACAATACTAATGAAAAGCTGAACAGCAAATCAAAAATAAAAATAATCTTTAAAAAACCTAATAAAGATAAAATAAAGAATATAAATATAAAATAATAACCACATATAAAATAAAGAATTGATGTGCTGTTTTCGAGAAAATTGGACGGATCCATTAGTATTCTTTTAGCGTTCTTCATATTTGTCTCGTACACCTTTATAAAATAATGCATGCTGAAAAAATGCATGTAAATTTTAATTATTTCATACAAAGTGTTCATTAAAATCTCCTAATAAATTTTGTAGTATTTAGATAATAAACGTTTTCCCAAAGAGAGTTTGTATGCTAAGAGAGTATTTTTGTATGCCAGTGCTATATTAAAAAGCTCAAAAGTAAAATAAAGGTAATGAAAATATATATTTCAAATTTCACATTGTCTGCAAATGGCTTTTTTTAAAAAAAAAAAAAAACTTTAAAATGTTACTTGCATATATTTATATGGAATTAATAGCAAAAATCTCTTTACAGATTCAAAATTTTCCAATCAAAATATAAATGTATTTTGTAATTTTTAATTCCAGAGTAATTTACTAGGCAAATGCTAGAAAGTACTCTTGACACGCATGAAAATAGTTATCAGATAAGAGTTTATTACATATAACCAATGAGAAAATAATTAAAATTTTTAATATGTATAACGAACTAGCTGGTATACCAGTTCTTCGCACGGGTGAATTGAAAAATTAAACAATACAGATAGAAGGATAAATAAGTTTTTAGTGAGTTAATTTTACTTGAATTACAAATTAAACAAAAAAAATCTTTTTGTACAGCTCAGCTGAACAAAAAAAAACCATATTTTTTAAATTTTAAGTCTGTAGATCAAATAGCTGATAAAAAGGATTTTTTTTTTATTTATAATGCCCCGCGCGTAATTTTCTTGTAGCTCAACTTTTAAAAACACCTTCTTAAACTGAATTCTGCTCAGTAGAATTAACACATTGTTGCAAATTTTGTGTGTTGAACGTTTAAAAAAAAGTGTAAATAATTTTTTCCTGGGTAGGTAATACGTTAATATTTCTTTCTGTTGTATTTATTTTGTGTTAAAATTGTAAGACTCGCAAGCAACGCCGTTCCTTACAAGTTGGTTTCATTTTCGGTGGCCATGTTGGCAACTTGGCAATTGATTGAACGGTGCAAAAGTTGATATGATGCAGTGCCACCAGGTGGGGAGCTGGAACAAAGAGGATTCCCCACAAAAAAAATACATACAAATGCCAATTTTGCCGCCCATCCGGTATAGTGGTCAGTGAAGCTGACTGCGGTGCCGCAGGGACTGGGTTCGAATCCCGGAGAAGGCATGGATGTTTGTGTTGTAATCCTTTCTTCTGTCTGTGTTGTTTACCCCCGTGTTATACGTTCGGTGGTGCACGGGGTTTATAAATGTTTAAAAAAAAATGCCAATTTTAATAGTGATGGTTTAAACGGCGATGGAGAGAAGCGAGGTCAAATATACAAACATCGATTTTTAAAAGCTTTTATTTAACTTACAATGTATGTATGTATGTATGTATGTATGTATGTAATTTGTTCGGGTGGAATCTTGCAACTCAATTTTGAAGCTGATATCTTCCTCCCATTGAGCTGAAATTTTGTATACACGTTTAGTTTGGATGACAATGCATGTTTTGACCATTTATATTCCGATATTGCAATTAATTAAAAAGATATTAATTAAAAACGTTAAACTAATTTTGGGCGCCAACTTGGATATATCTGCATTGTTGTAATAATTTTATTGTTACAACAATGACAAAAGTTGGCGTCGAAAATCGGTTTTCAGCCAAACTGGAATTTCATAACGTTGCGCTATTGACTGTATTAATTAACTTTGTCTAAAAAATAATTACATTTCTACAATGTAAAAATAATCTAATTTCTACAACATATGCAATTTTTTTTACAAATTTCTATCTATTTTCTTGGATTTAAATTCAAAACAAAAAAAGTAGAGCTATTTTTCAAGTAGATTGGTACATTGTATATCTTTCTCAACGCAGCCAATTTAAACTGAGATGGAGTATTATAGAAATTCTAAATTTAACCCCTTAACTGGTTTGCCCGTACACCTTACGGGCTACTGAAAGTTAGCCACAACCGGTTTGCCCGTGCGCTGTACAGGCACCGAAATTTTTTCTTTCTATATTTTATTTGCACAGACATTTTTATTCCTATAATAAGGTTATTAGTATAGTGTGTCTTTAGGAGATGCAGAGAGAGAGTTTGTCCATGGGTACTGAACTACTCTTCATTCAGAATTTTGGTAGTGGTGAAGGTGAGAATTTTTCACTGAAGGCAAGAATATATATTCTTGAAAATATTGGATAAAGAATAGGGATTTACAAGGCAATGTACAATGTGTTGCCTAAGAAAAAGGAAAATGGATAGATAATCCAAAGAAGTCGATATTATCTCTATCCCCATTGGAATATAAGACTTAGTGTTACATTATTCTTCATATTGTGTGTGCATATAAATATGCACACACACACATGAAATCCTATCAATCGTATGAAAAAGAGGTATGAACATGAAGTTTTTGGTAAGTGGAAGAAAACATATTTTAAGATGTATGTGAAATATTCTTCATAGTACGCAGAATGTACTTATTAAAAGCAAACATTTAAGGGTTTTTGTGTTGAAAAATTATAAAATAAAAAAAGGTAAGTAAAATTTTAAACCGGAGATTAAAATAAAAATCTTCCATTTTCACGCGTTCTGTTAATTATTATGCTCAGTTAAAAAATGGGCTTTTTTTGGGAAAATTTTGGTCAAAAAAATTGACCGCTTAAGAGGTTAATCTATGAAGCTCAGACAAAAATAATTGTAGAATCGGAAAGATCATTTATTTCGTCCTGATACGGTATAATGTTTTTTACAAAATAATATTTGTATTTCTTACGATTTTTTTTAAATAAGTCAAAATCGATGCCTTTTTATGAAAATAATGTCTAAATCGACGCGCATGAATTTTTTTTTTGTTTAAATGAATCGACATTCCGTACTAAGACAGCTCATGATTTGCTCTTTTAGAATCAGTCATTTAAAAAATAAAATGTCGAAATTTTTTTTTTTACGATTTTTCAAAAAATACTCAACATTTTAATATTTAATAACTTCGTCATTTATGAAGAAAATCTCATAAAACTTTTTTTCGTGTGTAGGATAATATTACCCAAGATCTGTACAAAGATTGAAAAAATTGCTTAAAATTTACGGATTTAAGAAAAAATTGTGTTTTTCGTCTAGTATCCTTTTTGCGAGAATTCATTTAGCTCGACTGTTCGAAAATAACCGGCTAACACCTAGCAACAATGATGCGTTGAATGAGATGAACAGACTAAGAAACCTGTCCAGTGATAACTAAAAAGTGAAAAATAAATTGAAGGTAAAAAAGCTTTTTTAAAACAAGCTTTTATTTAAACGCGCTAAAAAGAATAAAATAAATTTTTCTTTAAAATTTTTTTACTATCAACTTATAACGTCATTACACAATTTATATGATATAAAAGCTTGTCGCGAGATTTACCTCTGCTGATAAACAAGTAAATTAAATAACTTGATCTGATTGATTTCAATTTCTTAAAATTTTCAAACTAAGTAAATAAGAGTGCTTTAAACTTGCGACAAGCTTTTATATCATATAAATTGTGTAATGACGTTATAAGTTGATAGTAAAAAAATTTTAAAGAAAAATTTATTTTATTCTTTTTAGCGCGTTTAAATAAAAGCTTGTTTTAAAAAAGCTTTTTTACTTTCAATTTATTATATCTGTAGACATAAAAACAATTGCAATTTTTAATATACCGTGTGCCCATAATTACACTTGGAATTTACGAGCAGTCTTTAGCAAAAACTATGCAGCAGAATAGCATGGAAATTGGTTAAAAACAGAATAAAATTATGGGAATTTCATTCAGAAAAACTAATAATGAGTTTCAAAAACCACCACTAGATGACTTTGTGCAATGTGAACTATTGGCATTATGCAAACGTCGTAACCATAGTAATCCTGTGTACGTGTAACAACCGCAGGATATAAAGATGCGAGAGGCGAACCATAGTCATACTCGTTTCCAAATCAAGGATGATGACGTTGATTCTCCCAGAACGTGCTTTACTTGTAAAATTGTTTTACCAAAACGGAGACACTGCTACCGAAGCTTTGCAGAAATTTTGATCTTTCTAGCGGTTACGAATAAGTTCATTCAATAGTCAAGAACTATCAAACATGATAGTAAATTTGAAGCAACGGCAACATTGCTCATTCAGTCAGGAAGTGGATGAAAATGTGTAACAGCACATGTAGCGGATGATGTAGTGGAGAAAGACAAATCGCAAAACATTGACAGAACTTGTGTTCGGTATATTGCAGCATCTGTTGAGCAATCTTGTGCCATGGTTCATAAGATTCTTCGAAAGGGTATACAATACACTATTCAAATAAACTGTCGCTAGTGCAGCAGCTTTTCACATGATATCTAGATAGTCAACCAACTTTTGCGTTGCAGTATCTTGCGCGTGCTGAACTCCGGGATGAATGTTCATAGAACATTTTGTGGACCGACGCTGCCCACTTTCATCGTGAAGATGCGGTTAACACGCACAATTGTCGTATTTGGGCTGGCACAAACCCACATCACAATTCCTATAAATTATATTACACTTTCCGCATGTAACGGTTTGGTGCGGCTTTACAACAACATTTATTGAGGGTCCGTTTTTTTTCGAAAATCACAGTGCCTCAGGACTTGTGGCATACACCGTCACTCTGGACAAAGGGACACCTCATTATTAGATCAATCTGTTATACCGGCTCTTCAGGCAAGGCGATGTGATACAACCACAGTGTTTATGCAGGTTGGTGCGCTTTCCCATATTGCCCGTTGTGTGAAACAAGTGCTCCGCCGCCGTTTCGGTGACGATAGGATAATCAGCTGGCATTTCTCTACAGCTTTGCCTCTTATATCAATCGATTTTAATCCTTTCGACTTTTTGTTGTGGGGATACCTCTAGGCCGTGGTCTACGGTGATCCCATCATAACTTTATCCGACCTTTAAGAAAGCATATAACGACATGTGTGTAACATTCCCCAGTTCATGCTGCTTTTAACAGTCGAACATGCGATTTTGTGTTTCCAGATGGTATCAGATAATGGTGGAAAGCGTATCGAGCATGTTTTGTAAACTTTTGTAGATTATTTTATATGTTCTCAATATAGCTATGATACGTCACCTAGGGGTGATATTTTAAACTCATTGTTTGTTTTCCTCTGTAAAATTCCCATCATTTCCTTCTGCCATTATCTAATTTTCGTGTAATTCCGTTCTTTAGTTTTTGCTACAGACTGCTCGCAAATTTCAAATTTAATTATAGACACCCGGTATGTAATCAATGAAAAATAATTGCATTTTTAAGCTTCTAGTGTACTATAGAACAGTTTTAGATGTGTATCAAAAATGGCAATATATAAACGTCAATCGTAAGCATTCATAATTGTAAAATTTCATTTTTAAATCGTTCATTGACATGAGTGATTTTTTAAAAATATATATTTCATTTTATGCTTTTGGCAAATTTTTTTGTTGCCCCCTGTGTATATGTGTCATGTAAAGTAGATTTTGTGATCAAAATACCACAAAAAGCTTTACATAATTTAATTTTTTAAAGAATTCATGAAGTAATCTTAAAATACTACTCCTGCAATAATTGACGTACGCATATAAAATTAGACTTAGAAGTTCGTCAAACTATGTATAACAAAAGTTGTTATGGGTTTTGTGTTACCACTATTGATATTCATAAAACGCTAATTTTTATGAATGTTTACTCGAAATTCCTTAGTAAATGCATGAATTCTAAGGTTTATTTATTTATTTTAAATGTAAGTATTGTTTTCAATCAAAAAAAATATACCATTTTTTGTTACATGTGTTAATGGCAATAGTTAGAAAATATCAAAGCTTTCGACACAAAAGAAAAAAAGAATAAAAACATTATCCTTCCAATGAAGAAAATTATTTTTTTCTGAGATAATTTAGCTAAAATTTTTTACTTGATATAGGGATGGGACTGAAATTGAACATAGACTAGGTTTTAATAATAACTCTAGGTTTTTTAGAGCCTTAAAATTGTATGTGATTAAAGATAAATGTATAAAATGAGAAATTTAGGCTAAAAAATTTATTTTTTGAACGGTTTTAGTCAATTGAATCGTTTTGTACCTCTTTAAAAACATTAATAATCACGGCAGTGTAAAGTTCCACTTATATTAAAGGCACATTACAAGCATATTTTCAAAAATACTTCACTACAAATATTTTTTATGTAGAAAGCATTGTTACAAGGACTAAAAAAACAGAATAAATAAACAAGTAAATATCCAAAGAGAGAAAGAAGTATCCAGTTCATAAAATGTGCTTGCAAAATTTATTCCCACATGTTTCCACCATACTTTTGGAAGAAGACGTAAATTGCAGCATACTTCGAATACCGAGGGAACGCAATTTGCAAAACAGAATATATCTTATCAATCTGTAGCATCTGGTACATGCTCCTTTCAGTAAAGCAACGGAACAAATTAGTTTGACTTTTCGTTCGAGCAGAAATCTCGGTAAGGCAAGATCAAACTCATAATGTAAAGCAGGCACTGATTTTCTTTTGAGAAACTACAAGTAAATTCCTTAATACCTATGACGAATTGTTCTTGCATTTTTCGTTGATTCTCTGTAGGGTTCGGAATTATGCAAGCTTCTTTTGTTTCTGAATTTTGAAAGAAACTTTCTTTTTAAACAAATGTTTTTGTGTTTGTTTCGAAATTAAAACTGTATCATATTTTTTTGCTGCTGTTTGAATGGATTTTATTTCAAAGGTAACGGTTTGTTTTTCTTTGTGGCTTAAGAGTTATGTAAGGTTTGGGA
The DNA here is from genome assembly GCA_019973975.1 of Trichonephila clavata. Lineage (NCBI taxonomy): Eukaryota > Metazoa > Arthropoda > Arachnida > Araneae > Nephilidae > Trichonephila > Trichonephila clavata. The sequence continues at coordinate 225,425 of BMAO01015264.1, read as the reverse complement.
ACTTATAATTGTCAGAGTATAAATATTTTTAAAAAAAGATGTTAAATGAAATAATTTTTGTTACACATTGTTTTGAAAGGGGTACATGCATACTGGATACTTTTATCGTAATAAAATTTTAACATTAAACTTTTATTTTTAAGCTGCTTAAATAGATTAGATTACTATTTCAGTTAATATTTAATTATATTTTCTACATATGTGAATATGTTTCGCTTGAATTGTCGAATCGGGCACTTACGCCACCAAGTGCTTTTTTGCCAAATTGATAATAGCGCTAAAGCTGGTAACCCTCGTGATTTTTGTACCAGTGAAAGAGAAGTCGGTTCACGGCGTAAAAACGCGCTAAGTTGGCGAATTTTCAAAATTTGGAGGCCCAGTGGCCGATTCGATAATTTCACCTGTTTTTACCATTATACAGTATAATATAGTATAATCGATGCATCGATGTGTTATTCTTATCTTATATATAAATCTGAATGTATGTTTGGGACATATTAAAAATAGAAAACATTAAAACACAAATTAAATAAACATTTAAAACAACAGCACCATTTACACGTTCTTTTCCTTTATTATTCTTTTGTACACAGTGGAGTAACGTACACCCCCGCAACCCTCACACTGCGGGGGGGGGGCGCCATAACATAGATTGACTGACGCCATAAACATAGATTTTCTCAAGATTCACTTCACACTTTTTAAAATCGAATTTTTAAGCTATTTTCCAACTATCGATCTAACGTCATTCCTCTTATCAAAATTTTTATACGCTCATTAAATATCTTTAATCCTTTAGCCAAATGAAAAAACATTTTTATTTTCTGTAATCAAGTCGACGAGAGATACTTTTCTTCAGTAGGTTTTCTTTTTAAACCTTAATTACTAACAAATAAAACTCAAGTCAGACAGAGAATCGGATAAAATGCTAAAATATATAAAAATTCATTGCCGTTATTCTTCCATACACTTTACATTAGGCTGCAGGGAAGGGGGGGAAAAAGACATGATTTACTTTTTACGAAGCAGCAACGTAACTTATTGGCGGCTTTGTTTCCCCCCCCCCATATTTCATTTTCATTTAGCGAAGTCGTGAATAATGTACATCTGTTATGCTTTTTTCAAGTAAAATAGTATTACAATACTTGAAAAAGCAGACAGAGCATTTCAAATGATTTTTTGATGATAGAGTTATTAGTATTCAATCAAATGAGGCATAATGAGAAGAAAGCATAATGGAATGTATCAGTTTTTTATTATTTTTTTTCATGAAATCATTTTTGCTTCATACAAAGAACACTCCTTATTAAAAGTTGCAGTAATTATATACGCTAGAATACACTTTAATCGAACTTTAGGTCAAGCTCAGACTCTGAGTTTCAGAAATGAAGGATTAGGTAAGACATACCTTTCTTCTTTCTTAAGAATTTTAATCGAAAATTATTTTTCAGTGTTCGTGTCTTTCTTAGTGTTCAATTTTATCAAAGTTACCATGTTATCTATCGTTAGACTTCCCGTTTTAATAAATATTAAAAATGTTATGCTTTATTTACTTCGTTTACTCAGGCTCCGGTTAATTTTGTATTCAATTATAAGTTTAATATTAAATATTTCGTACGTGATTTTTTAAGGTCCATTAAGAAATGGTTTGGTAATCCTTCGTATGTATATACACATACTTGCTAGAATAGCGAGTGAGTGAATATTAATGTCACACTGTTCAGCTACACGAGGGCTTTTGGCGACGGACCTCATAATTTTGAACCAAGGTCAAGTGACGTGGACGACATCTGAACTGGCACTTCCCTCTTCTAACTACCACACCACACGAACGGGAGGACGTTTGAGCTCTCGACAGATTTAACGTGCATTGCTCCCCTGCACGGAGGGTCTTCAGTGGCACTGGGCTCGAATTCATGACACCTTAACCATGATCCGATACCTTGACCACTTGGCTACCGCGGCCACCACATTTGCTAGAAAAGAGTGTTCTTAAGGACGAATGAGAGAAGATGAGCTGGACGAATGAGAGAGAAGATGAGCTCTGAAGAAACCACTAGACTTTTTGATTCAATGCCGAAATGACTTCAAGAGGTTTTCAAAACACAGGGTTATCCAACCAGCTATTAATTATTTTTTTTAAATAATTTTTGTAGTTACTACTAATCAGTAAACGCAGACATTTCTACTTGATTTTTGTTGGTATCGCTACAAACGTGTCCTTATTTTTAAACCTATCAAAGCAAACCTAGTTTAGTTTTGCTCTCTCTCTCTCTCTATTTTCAATACTTGGAATAAACTAAATAAAATATAATTTTTTTAAAAATTTCAAATTCCGGTTTTTAAATTTTTGTTCGTTGTTTATGTAAGCAGTAGTTGGTGAATGCAATTTTTTTCTAACAAGTATATATATATACTAGTGCTGACTGAGTGAAAGCAATTGGTTCTTTCGAACCTTTATCTACAATCTTCAGAGTTTGAGTAGCTTTGAAATGCTTTCAAATCATAAAAATTAAATTTTAGTTAATAAAATAGTGTTACTCTAGTTAAATAATAATGAGTAATTTCATTTGTGCGACGAAAATTACATGAGATGTGAAGGGTTGAAATTGGGTGTTTTGGAATAGGTGGAGCGAGCTTAACTAATTCGGTTGCATTAAAAAAATTTGTGTGTGAAATAGAAAAAATGTGATGGAAGATTTAGCATGCATTGGTGAATAGAGAAGCTCCTGTGATTGGCTGACCAGAATGGTCAATTTTTTTACGTTTAAGTTGGAAAGAGAAGTTCGATTAAAATCTAACTATAAACATTTATTTACAACTAAAAAAAGTTATAAGAATGAATTAGCTAATGAAAATATCAAAAGGAGGTAGAAAATAAATAAACCTGGAGTTTTACTTTGATATTATTTATTCCGAGATTTAACAATAAAATCATACATCAAACAAATTATGAATTCTTAACATAGAAAAAAAATCTTCACCAATAGAAGCTCTTTATTTTTCATCCTCATGTATTTTTTATATGGAATTCATTTTTGAATTACAAGTTTATATTTTAACTTACTTCGATGAAATAACTCCTAAAAATGGTAAAGTATAAATACCACTTTTGTAAAAAGAAAATTGCCGATTCGCTTGAAAACTCCAAATACCAAAAAAAAAAAAAAAAGCCCAAAGCAAGAACATAAAATAACAGACAACCGTTTCCTCGGCTGTTGATACTTGACAGACAAACAGCGGTATAAAGAAAGCAATCTCAGTCTCTCAGCTTGTAACCCTTCGAATTTTTTATATTAAGTGGAAAGTTGTGTCCACATGTATGCAGCGTCGTAATCTTACCTAAAACGTTTCAGTTCTAAAACTTCGACTTAAACTAGAAGTTTTTCCTCTTAAAGAACTGTTCTTGAGCGCCTTGCCTTGGAATCATTTCGTCAGGAAGATAAGGTAAAGAGTATTTTAAATCAAGACGCTTGTTTATTTAAGAGACTGAAATTACATTCTGTTTTCTACACATACTTATTTTCTGCTAGAAATAGGATTCGTCTCAATGCTTTCGGGGATTTGCTTATGTAGTTGTTCGAGGGAATGGATAGAGAGATTTGTTCTTTCAATGAAATGTCACTTAGGAAAGAAGAATGAAATTGAGTATTTTTAAGAAATATTTCAAATCGATAACAGCGTTTTATTTTTCTGCAGCTCATAATGGAATTCAAATACATTTTTTTATATTTTACATGGAATAAGCTTTAGTGAAAAATGGTTTACAAGTGACTAGCCGATACCCGGTCGCTTCGCTGGATATTTTCTGATGTTGTATGAATCTTTATTGATTGTGCAAGTTATTGATGTCTTAGTCTATTGAAATAAGCATTTGATTGTTTTGAAACGTTCTTATAGCATTATCCTCTTTATTTAAAAATGGCTAAATTTGAAGTTCTGAAATGGAAGAATATTAATCATTTACGCACTATTTTATGTCCCTTGGAGTAGATTTCCGAGAGGCTTGTTTTCCCAGAACTTTGCAACTAATAGCAACTACTTTATTAGGATTAGGAATGATTGTTCAGTCAATACATGTTTGTTTATGTTTTATATATATGTAATCCATAAATATATACAAATAGTTATGAAACCTAAATATAACTAGTCAAGGTAGTAAGAAATATTAGCCACAGTAGTACAATAGCAAATTCCTGGCCTTAGGAACCAAGATTGCAGGTTTAAACAAAGATTTGCGGCTAGCCAAATTAACCTTATTTTGGAACTCATCATATATATGGATATATATACACATATACATATATTACAAAAATATTCACAAAATATTCAAAAAACTAAGATAACTATAGTCATATGTATATATATATATATATATATATATATATATGATAAGTTTCAAAAATAAGTTTCGTCATTTCTTTCATAAGATAGTTGTACTACAAACAAAAAAACTCAATTGTGTCATTATATAAAACAATCTCTGTTTTTTCCCCGCATAGTTGTTGCCAATATTAACAAATTTTTGCACCTTGAACTGATATATTAATTTTACGTGTTATTGATACAATTGGGAAAAAAATAAAATATTTAGTTTTTTTTTTCTTTTTAAGTTTGATCATTATTTACAAAATCGTATTAGAAAATTGGTCGAGTTGGTCACGTTTTACCTTGTCGTAAATTTTAAATGTAATTTTAATTGACATCAAATTAAACATCATTATAATTAATTCTTCATTGTAATGCAGCATACTCAAAAATAATCTCGAACTTAATGTTTCACGTTTATACTGAATTATGTTATAAATTTTCATGTAGTCACATTCTTTTAATTAATGTTATCAAGATTGGGTGTTGTTTTGAAACTAGATGGACTTTGCTTTTACATTTAATAAGTATTTCTGATGCTAATCATTCGAATTTTTGCTTCATTTCACAAGTAATCTCTAGTACCAATTTTACTTTTATTTTCTACTAACCTCGTATTACGCCATCCTTGGGATGACCACGAAACCTTCGGTCAAGTGAAAAAAATTGAAACTTGTATCAGTCTATTAATATCCTTCTTCTCCATCTCCATATCCCGCTGTTAGATTTTAAGGATTTATTTCATTAAAAACAACGTGAGAAAATTCTCATTATTCATCTTGATGAAATTATGATTAAAAAATGCAACATGACTCATTTTCTGTCTGAAACAAATTTCGCAACTGTACCCATCAAGTTACTAGATTAAATTCAACATTGTTATACTCTGTTATAGTAGTTAAAAGTTTACGCGTATTGCGAAACAGTTTAGACAAACATAGAACTGAATTCACGCATTTATGATCCGTAAGATCGAATTAGTGAACAAAAGGATTAAATACCGATGTTGAGACAGATAGAGAGAGTCTAGTTACCAAATATAAATTCTAACGAAGGTGTCAAGTACACACTTCATACTTTTTTAATGTTTATAAATGTATTCCAACTATTTACATATATTCATTTTACTAATATTTTATACATTATACATTTTATTTTGAATTGGTATTTCGAAATAACTTTACTGCTTTTTATTGACATATCTTATTTATTAAGTGAAGTACTGCGGAACTTTGAAAATAGCATCAAAATATCCCTACATATTATTTTTTAAAGTAAGTTTTTTTTTTTTGAATATGAAAATTATGAAGCTAATGTGATATTTTTTATTTCGAGTCAGAATTTAAGTACAATCCGAATTTTAATGAACTAAATTTGTTAATTTTCTGCAATTTTTAGTTTTACCCTTAATTCAAAGCAAATGTAGAATATATGAAGAGCAGAAAAGAGAATTCACACACACGCACTCAATCACTCATTCATTACGATATCTCAGTTACAATTTGATCTGTAGATTTGAAATTTGCCAGACATGTTTGTTTTGTTGAGTAGAGATTCATTAAAAAAGAATTTTACGTAAATCCTCACCAAAGAAAAGTTTTCATGGGTTTTATATTTTTCTTTAATATTTGTTTCTGAGCTATTGGTTTTATGTACTTGAAATGGGGAGCCGTTTCTTTGTTGTTGTTCTTGAGAAGAGATCCGTTAAGAACAAGTTTTGTAGAAGTAGACTCCGACAATGGCCTTAAAAATAATATTTATACATCTATTTTAGATATTACTCATATTGATTGACAGAAGAGAACCTGATAACAACCACGTTTTTTAGCTTTATTTATTTATTTTACTTCGCTATTTTATTTTCTAAATCACTTCTTCCCTCCCTCTTTCATTTAACATTACTTAAAAGTACTTAAATATTTACTAAAGTGTGAGCTCATTCAGAGAGAGAGAGAGATGTTCTTTGATAGCGATTGTTATATTTTCCTTTTCACCCTTCCGAAGAAAATGTATATCTTCTAGTATTATTGTATTTCACACTGGACTTAAATAATTCTAAAGACTGAAGAAGAAACGCATGTGTCAATGAGTAAAATTAAGATCCTGACTAGATATTCTATGCACGTGTCCATATATTAAAGATAATGCCAGCTCTGGGAAATAAAGGTCTAGAAACAAAACAAACGGAACTTATTCATTAAGCTCATTTATTAAACAAAAGATAAATAACAAAAGGGTGGCGTATGTGTGATATTCATAAAAACAACGATTTTTGCTCCTGAAGCAATTACAAAAAATAATCTCTTTTCAAAAACTTAATACTACACACGGCCGGTATGATAATTAATACATTGTATGCCCCCTCATGTAAAGAAATACAGCTCGTACAACACATAGGCAAGCTGAGTATAATGTTATCGAGCTTATCTTGGGGAAGGCTACTCCCCTCAGCAAGCAATGCTCTCCAAAGTTCCAATACATGAGTATCGAAACTTCGAAATGGCTGAAACTCCTTAACCAAGTAAGTACGACACATGCTGTACTGGATTCAAGCCAGGAGAGAATGCCGGCCACTCTATTGAGGTAATAAATTCAAATTTAAGGCATTCATTTATGATGTATGCTTGATGAAGACGGTCGTTTTGATCCAAAAACACAAATTCTGTGCTCGTGACACCCGTAAACAAACATAAATGTAGTTTCAGAATGATGTCGCTACAAATTTGACCAGTCATGGTTCCGATTTGAATATGCAGATCTATTCTGAAGTCCAGTAAAATTTCCCCCAAACAAGCAATCTTACACCCTCGTAAGCATGCAGTTCATTGATGTTGCCTTGGACGTGTCTGGTACTTGGCGTTCTCCATACGAAAGTCCGACGTGAATTAGGCTTCAATCTAAACATAGCCTCTTCCACATGCCCACTATTGGCAATGTCGACATACACACATACACACTGCATGTTCCTTATTCCAGTTTAACGATTGGAAACAGTAAGTGGAATACATCTGATAAGCCTGCGAGTATATAAATCAATATGTCCCAAGCGTCTATTCATGGTTTGTTTTGAAACTGTCGTACCTGTGGCTGCAGATAGTTGACGAGACACAGCTGCTCTAATCTGTCTGCTTCTTTTTGGAGTTACTGCCAAACACATCGGTTTTGTAACTTGAGGGAGACTTGTATTGTAACGAATATTGCCATTACCGTCATCTTGGAGTCTTGACCAAAGCCTACAGATGACACTTTGGGTACTTCCAAGTTCCTGTGATATTTCTATCTAGATATATTCCTATATTCCTTTCATCTATATTCCATGCTGCCGATAATTTAAGAACTTAAAATATATCCTGAAGATTCCTCTATGTCATAACTATTCGAATATGTCACTAATTAGTTTTCAAAACGCTTCTGAAAAATTTTACAATTTTTATTTCAACTTTTACCTCTCATTTACACTCTCGCCATTTTGACGTTTTATCGGTGTCATCCGGAGGCTTCATGTAACTTGCCTACTACTGTTGAAAATGTAAGTAATAATTTTACAATTGAAAGTTTCTGTCCAGAATTTGATTTCCATGTGATTCTGAATTATCTTTAATTTATGGACATGAGTGTATTAACAAAAAATTCCGTACTCCTTAACTAGAATGGTAAAACAAAAACAAGATTCAACATCGGATAAACCAATTATCTAATAAGAGAAGGCGGAAGAAAATGCAATTTTTGCTAAAAGTTAAACTATTTTTTGTGCACATATTTCAGAGAAAAACATTAGAAGTAAACATATTTATTAGATTATTTTTAATGGTTGAATAAATTAGACTTTTGTACTAGTTATGCTTTTTAACAATTATTATTTCTTAGTTAAATTATTAGTTTATCTAAAATGTGTGGGCTAATGAAACATTTTATTTATGTTCATTTCAGTTCCTTATGGAATAAACTACAGTAATTTATTTATCTCGCTAATTTTAACTAATTCTCCTAATCTCTTTAAATAATTTCCATAATAGTGTGATAAAAAATGAGGCATCTTTATATATTATAACTGTTTGGTTAGGAAAAGACTAAACAAGAAAACAAATTTTTTTTTCAACCAAATATCTTACGGCAGATAACTCTTATAGATTTTTTTTTTAATCAAATTAAATTGTCTAGTATTTATTTCCAAAAAGTAATAACGTATAAGTATTGTTTTGGTGCTTATTGGGATACTGGTAATTAAAGATATTAAATATGAATAAATTATTGGTGTCTTCTAAACCAAGAGAATGACTTTTAATATTATTCAAGTTTAGAAAAATTAAATATCGAAATTTTACTGCTGAAGTATTTTTCTTTTGTTTTCTTCGAAGTACTTTTTTATTTAACAAATGCATTCTTAGTTTATTTCTTTCCTGGATTAATTCAATAAATGATTTTTTAGTGAAAACCACTGATTTCACATATAAATGAACAACTTCAAAAAGAAAAGAAAATGAATATTTTGATTAAGTTTATTAGGAAGTTTTCAGAGGAAAACGATAAGATGTATTGTAATTTTTTCGACATGATTGATAATTATTAAATTTATATCTGACCTGAGTACTTTTATTTTTGAAATATTCATGCCGATGTTAAAATTGTTCAAAAAGTGCTGTTTTTGAGTCAGTATGAATGCATTCTTATTTCTGTAGATTTCTAGGGATTGCTTATTGTATATATTATAGTTCTCTCCAATCTGTCAGATATGTTTCTTAATTGAATAAAATCCAAGTATATATTTGGTTGCTGACTAAGATGGTGCTTATTAACCCCTTCACTACAGATTTAAAGTTACGCTATTCGCTCACCTGTTGCCACTAATTTTCACCTAGACGCGCGTTAGTGATGTATTGGGGAGGGGGGGGGAGAAAAGGCATAAATAAATAAAATCCTTCTTTTAAATATGTCAATCTTTTGCAAACACTGTCAACGGCATTTTTTATCATTCCAAAGTCTTTAGAATAGATTTACTGATAGCAGCGCTAAGAAAAGATCATATTTCGGAAAGACATATATATGCCTAGGCAGTTAAGGCATTCACTGAAGGATACGTATATATACGTTGGCAGCAGTTAAGGGATTCAAAGACAATGAAATACGGTATAAGACCTATTCAATGAAATTTGAAGCAAAATTTAAGTTGACGGTTTAACAATATAGCACTATGAATGTAGTTTGTAAACAAAATAATTGCAAGGTATTCCATAAATTACTATATATTTGGCATGATATCTATGGAGGAAGTTGATGCTGTTTTCGAAGCATTAATAGTTGATCTAGTTTGAAGGGATAGTTAATGTGCAACGTTAAAGTGACATCGTTGCTTTCTGCCACAATAAATTCTCATCGCTCTTAAAGAAATGTCTTATTATTTGTGACTGATTTGAATAAAATCCTCTAACTGCGATAAACGTGAAATTAGTAATCCACTAATTTCTAGAAGAATCCAGATGGTCCCGAACTCGCCAACTTAGCTTTATCGCCAAGACTTTGCCAAGTTCCCATTGAATAGCTATTATAATAAGCTATAAGCTTTGCTTGTGAATATTAAAATTTTAACATAAAATAAATATAACATAGAGTAATATAAATGCATTACACATCCAAATACAAATTATTTACACTATTTTATACAAAATTCGTAACAATATCTTACAACTTCTCAACCATTCGCAAAAGCTATAAAATTTTACTTTACAAATATGAAATAATTTTACTTATAAGTTCATTAGAAATGTTTTGAATGTATGCTACAATTATTTTATTTAAATCCCTTGTGTACTATATGTATAAACTACAAGTAAAACATATTATAATTATTAATAAATAAGAAGTAATGTGCAAATATTATGTATCCTAATTATACTACTTTTATTACTACAAAAATAATAATATAACGATAGTTTTTTTTTAATAATAAATAAAATGTACGATTATGTATTGGAATTTTTCTCCCACTTGTTGAAATCACTTAAATGGTGTTACACCAAGCGTTTAAACTGTGATTCGTTTCAATTTCAGTTATGATGTTTTCATCTAGTTTCATAAGTTACCTTTTGAGATTTTAGTAGATTGCGTTTACTTGAAATCTTGCATATTTTACGAAGTCTACTACAGATCTATTTATGTCATTCACATCTGGACATGTATGAGACATTATATCTTATTATAACATCACCCTTTATTAATTCATATTTATGAACCTAATTCTCTTTACAAATCACGCACTTGGAATAAATAGTGAGAACTATATGACTTTAAATTCCGGCCTAAGCGAATTATTAATATTCCCAACGTTAAATTGAAGCGCGTGATTTTCTGAGATGGAAACACAAATTTGAGGCACTTACTGAAGCAATTGTAATTTAAATTGCAGTTGAAACTAGTTAAATGAGCACTCGAAATTAGTTTAGCATATGGTGCACTCGCAATTACGAAATAGATTGGGTAATTTTCCTGAGTTTTCAATTTAAAATGAATTTCAGGCAATTCATAATTCGTAAATCGTCGATTGTTATATCCCTGGGGAATCATTTGATGATCAGAAATATATTATTCGCCCCCCAGTTTAATGACTCACAATCACTTGTTTGGAATGGGTCTTAATTTACAAGAAAAAACTGATAGAAAAATCTAGATTGAATTGTTATCAGTCATTTAGAAGAGCATGCTTTTTGTATTTTGTAGAATTTTGAAGTATTTGTGAATTTGTAATGAAAACTAAAGAAGTATTAGAATTTTTAGAAGCAATTAAGTAAGATATGTAGTTCAATATAGCGTAAGTTAAAAAATTGAGAATATTATTCCAGTATGAATACTTTTCTTGGTATATCAAAACATTGATTTAATAGATATTAAAAGTAAAAATTATTTAAAATTATATGGAAAAATAGTTCAAGCGGTCTATATAAATGGAAAAAAGTTTTCTAAACTACAACCTCAGACAAAAAAGTTAGGTGATTAGCTCTGTAACATTAACGTAGGTGAAATATTAACGAAAGCTTCATTACTATCATTGGAAATAATAACCCCTCCCATAACTATGCAGCACTAAGATCTGCTATACATGTCCTGGAAACTTTGCAAATGGTCTTCTTTTGGGATGAAGTTCAAAAGCCTCGTCACGTTTCGTTGGATGTTAGGAATATGGTCAAATCTCGTTCCTTTCAAATCGAGTTTAAAACGTGGAAATAGGAGGAAGTTTGGAGGGTTGAGATCTGGTGAGTATTGTGGTGGGTGTTCAGTTTGCTCCCTCCTTTTTTGCCAGGAAATGTTTAATGGCATTGGCTATGAGAGTGCGAGAATTGTTGTGAACAAAAAAATCATGAACCTTGTTGTACGTAATGGGGTCGTACCCACGTAGATGTTTCATGAAATTAATCAAAATTTCAATGTACCTTGCAGCATTCGTCGCCATTCTTTAAGATAAAAATTTCTTGTGGATAATGTTTTGCCTATAAAAAAAAGGTGATGAGCATCGTTTGGATGCAGGATTTTTCTGCTCTGACATTTTTCCGACGAGATGATGCAGTAGAACGCCATTCCATGATTTACCTTTTCGATTCAGGGTCGTAACTGATATATCATGACTTTATGACACCAGGAAGTTTCTTTAGGTGTTTCGCCAAGCTTAAAACAAAGCTTTAAATTGGTATTTTGTGCGTTCATTTGTCTGTTCTCAATTAAGAACCAACGCACCAAACAAGCACTTTGCAAAACACGTCTTACACGGAATACAAACGACTCTCTACGGAACAACGGTGGGGTAGATGGTCAACATCCGTCGCTACACATGTGCAGCGTTTTGTTTCACCAGTGTTGACAGATTGGCCGTTCTGACTTGATTCACCGAAATTTATTGTAAGAGATTGTTTATTTATTAATCTTTACTATTATATAAGAAAAAATTCTTCACACTCATACACATACTCAAATTTTTTCAATTAAATTTCCTTTGTTTTGTTAACTCATGCCTGTCTATGTATGTTTTTAAATAAAGGGAAAATCTGAAAAGAAAATTTTTCAGAAATACTAATTTTATTTGAAATGTTAGCAATGAAATGTACATAGCATTGCGATAGATTTCGAATTATATTTCTACGAATTGATATTGATTAATACCAGAAAAGAGAATATTTGTATTTTGAAAAACAAATGCATCATTTTCATTCTAAAAATTGGTGAATAAATTATGTTTATTTTTTATATTAAAATCAATAAATTTTCTTGGGTTATATTTATTTTTTATAATTTTCGAAATTATTGGATTTACGTAAAATAGGATTTGAATTCATTGTTTTTCTAAAAATAATGAATGTAACACTATGAGTAATTATAAATATACATATTTTTTAAATATGGATTTGTTCAAACTAATGTTAAAGATTTTACTAAGCAGTTGGAAAGAGACTGCTTTGAGATAAACTGTTTAATATGTTTATATATTATATCCTTTATTTTACACTTCGTCTTCTTTTATGTTATTGTTTTACTATATATATACATATGTATAATCTCGGTTTGCAATAAATCTTTTATCTGTTAATCTATTTCGTTAAAGTAGTTAAAAATACGCAAAATTTGTAATCGTTCTACTATAGACCGGAATTTAATTTGTTAATTTATTAATTTTTTTATATTAGAAACAACTATTACCATATTACCCAGTATTGATCTAAAGCTATATTATCGAATGTTAAAGAACCCTAGAGCTTGGATCCTGTCGGAAAAATTATTTCCTTTAACAATTTCGCATTGTTAGGCCTCAGCTCAAACTTCTGGAGAGGAAATTGGGAGTCAAAAATACATTGCGACGATTATAATCCATCTTATGTTGCTGCACCAGAAAACAAAAGGTATCGGTTCCTGGGAATGTACTAGGTCTGCATTAGTAAAATATTAATCCTCTGTCCCATTTGATCGAATAAAAAATGAATTTATTTTGAAATGATAACCCTCCTGTGTGTAATAAAAATAAAATTAAGGCTTATTCTTTTTTTATTTGTATTTTATCAGGTCGCATTTATTTTACTATGAAGTTCGCCAAAATGAGGTATAAAACTGATATATGATTAACTAATTTCCTTTTCTCAATTTTAAAGCCAGATGAAAATAGATTTTTGAGTTACTTTTCAATAACGAAAACTTATTTTGATATACTAGGGGAATGCATAATCTTGCTTATAGTAACTTCTTGAAGTAGCCTGAAGTGTGGCGATTCCAATTTAAAGAGCCAAACACATTATTTTTTAAAGGAAAAAGATAAATACAAGCACTGTTAGATTCACTAAAAATTCTATAAATGGTAAACAATGCTATTAAATGATATGGGGACCTTTTTTAGAAAATTTAATTTTGAAAATATTTGTAGTTACGGATAGAGAAGGGGGAACGCCGTGAATTTATATTTTGAAGCTTATATTCCTACTACATAAAACTATTAGCATGCTGAAATGGCAATATTGTATCGGGAGGGGATGGGGAGTAGTTAAGCAATTTGCAATTTGATTTGAACACAGATGAAAGGAAATTGATTTTTACATAAATTGCGTGTTCCGAGCAATTATTTCTAACTTCAAAATCAAAAAAGATTACGGAGCTATTCTGAAAACAATGGTTTCAGTTCATTAAAGTACAAGGGGTGATCAAATGAAAAGGTACGGAACGAGACGGTGGATACAAATATAGACTTTATTAAAAATATACACCATAGGCCTGAGCACAACGATCCCACTGATGAACAAGCCGCAGGATTCCTTGTTCCCAGAATTCCTGTGGCTGTGACGAGACCCAGTCCTTCACAGTGTCCTTGAATACGTCGTCCGAGTTGAAGCGCTTTCCTTTCAGGTGTTTCTTCAGTGGACCAAGCACATGGAAATCACAGGGTGACATGTCCGGACTGTAGGACGGATGGTCCACCGTTTCCCATTGGAACTTGTCCAGTTCCATTTGTGTGACTCTGGAGACGTGTGGACGCGCGTTATCATGGAGCAGAACCACAGCCTCCGTGAGCAGCCCCGGTCTTTTGTTCTTGATAGACCTGCGTAGGCGTCGGAGTGTCTCACAGTACACATCGGAGTTAATGCTTTTTCTGTGCTCGAGTAATTCTATGCTCGCATTATTTGGACGCCACTTTTTATAAGAGCCTTTGCTCTCTCCTGCGCATGCGGGCACCCGCGCATGATCCGATCCCAGTCAGAGTCTCCAATGGCATCCCGAGATGTCTCGCTACATTCTCCCTTGGCGGAATATGCAAATATTTAACTGTTTCATTTTTATGTCGTTTCGTACCTTTTCATTTGATCACCCCTTGTATAATTCCTTTGTATTAAATAATTGTTAAATTGAATCAAGCTTAAAAATTTCCTCCCTCTGGTATTCTCCGATTCAACAATGTAGGTCTCGAGCCAAAACAGTTGTCTAACACTGACCAAACGATACAATGGTAGTGCATTAATAATTTTTTATGTTCAAATTTAACTTTTTAAACTTAAAATATTTTTTTTTAATATGCAGAAATCAGTAATAAAGTTCATCAAATCTCTCTTCAGTAACGTCATGAGAATTTTCAAGGGGTGGGGGAAGTCGAAGATCAAAAGTCCACCATTCTCATATCATACCCTAATATGAAACCAGACATATTCTTTTGATATTTTCGACTGTCGGGAGCGACATTGTACAAAACTAAATTACTGAATAAATACTTAGCATTAGCAATAAACCTAATTATTAATAAAAATCATTAATTAAAGTTTACGTAATATATGCATAAGATTAGAATCAATTGAAAAAAAAAATCAAAATCGATGGAAAGGGTGGTCTGGACCCGGAAACCTTCCCCTCTTAAGTGCGCTACTGACTATCGTAGTTTGTGTGTGTTTAAATGAGGAAAACAATCAACTAGAGGTTTACACAAGATTTAAATAGCACTTTTTAAATTAAAACTGAAGGTTAATATTCTTTTTTTGTGCTTATAAATAAAATGTGGAAAACATCCAAATATTTATTCAAACTAAGAGCAATAACAAGAAAGGTGTTTAAAGAAATCAATAACAAGAAAGGTATTTCTGCCTTATATACTTAAGTATTTATGTATATAAGGCAGAAATGTTCCTGTCTCTCAACATAGTTTAAAGTATTTACTTCTCCCAGTAGTTCCTTCCTATATTGCCTTTTGTAGAATTTTAAGTTAATTTTTTGCAACCTACAATGCCCCAAGAAATTGTATAAAAGAGTGAAATGTGTATAAAAGCAAAAACAATTAATTAAAAAAATCATTAACTTTTGTGAAAAACTAGCTTACGTAATTAAATTTTGTATTGCTGCATTACAGTCGAAGTGTAAAAAAAGACTATTTTTGAATCTGAAAAACATTTTTTTAAACACTAGAAGTAAAAATGTTGTTTGAGGTTAATGCGCCAACTATTAAAACTCACTTTGAATTAATAACGTTAATTTTCTTCATTCGCATTTTTTCACATTAATTGCTGACTTAAAAACAGAGATAGAAATAGCTTAGTAGTTAAGAAAAAGATGATAAAAAGAGACACCATTAAAAACTGGTTCAGCAATTTTCTTTAAAAAATTATTTTGTTATATCGTTTAAAACACTAAGTAAGGAATGTAACAATTAACTTCCAGAATGTAACTAAAATATTGAACAAGAAATCTAATAATAATGTTGATCAAGGAATGTAACAATAATGTTGAACAAGGGATGTAACAATTTATTTCACAAATTAAAATCTGATATTAATTAGGGGTATATGTGATCCGATTATTTTCATCGAAACATCACACTTAAAAAAGTTTTCATGGAAGTACTCATATTGTTTAACCCCAAGATTGGAGCGAAAATGAAATCCTTTCAAGAATTTAAAAAATCCATTCCAATTAATATCGTAGTATTTTTTGGACTTTTCAAGAACATCCAAAAATTTATGTTATCTTAATAAATCATTTTAAAATACATATGAACATAGTGGCCAAATGATTTGTCACTCTCCACTTATTTTTATTCTTCCTTAAATTGCAATTATAGAAAATACTTATTATTGTCTTATAAAATGTACGTGTCAGAGTAATCGATTCCATTATTTAACAGTTAAGATTGTTTTGATTTTATAAAACTAATTGTTTTTGTTCTATGATGTTATCATGAATATATAGCTATTAGTGGGTTTCAAAGAGAGCAGATTGTTTCTATGTGGCAAAAGGGCATAAAAGTATCTGAAATTTCAAAAAAAGAAAAAAAAAGCTTAGAATGTCAAACAGAAGCGGAATAAGGATATATAAAGAATAATTGACTAAGATAGCCCAAAGCTTCATCATCTAGGGGACACGAACACAAGAAAATGACAAAATGTTATGAGATGAAATGGAAGCAGATTGTTTTTTTTTTATCCTACGTCCGTCTTCGGCATCTCTGCCATTAGTCGACGAGCAGCCCAATAAAGTGATGACGAAGCATAAAAAGAATTAAAATTTGTCTCCATAGAGTTGTCTACAAAAACTTTAAAACAATAGGGCAGTGCCTGAGATGGTCACCATCCATTTCACCCTGGTTTCACAGAGGGCACCAAGCAGAATCCTTCAATCCAATGCAATGTAAATGCCTTTGCAAGTAGTCATGTCCGGTAAGCAGACGAAAGCACGCAACTTCAAGAGATCGAGGCAGGGTACTGGGAACTCTATCACTTTTGTTAAGCAAGATATTTCACCTTTTACCTGCAGCTGCTTCACCATACAGGGAGACTATTAATTTGCAGTTTACTGTAAATGATTCTTTTGATGTTACGCAAAGTCAGGTTGAGACATGAGAGATACCTCTTTAGCAAGCCTGTCTGCTTTCTCATTTCCAAAATGTTACAGTGGCTGGGAATCCACTGGAGAGCAATGCTTTCTCTAGACTTCCCATGTTCAGCTAATTCCTTCTACAGGAATTCACTAGAGCGTTTTCATTATATCTTGAGTTTATTAGAGACAAAATGGCAGCTTGAGAATCGATAAAGAATACAATATTATGTTCAGATATTATGCTTTTCAATTTATCAATCGCAAATGATATTGCTCCTATCTCACCATCAAAATTGTCACAATACTTTCCAACAAGCTAACTAATACTGAAAGCACTTGAATATGCTCCAACACCAGCATTTTTAATAGCAACTGAAGCAGAGTGTTAGGAAAAATAGGGGAAGCAGACGATTGACAGCTCTACAAATTACAAAAAAGTTCCACTTAAACTCGGAAACAGAGATCTCTCACAGAACAATACGAAGATAACTTAAATTTTTTGGGCTTGCTGGTCGTTGACGAATACAAAAACCCTACCTGTCAGCTTTAAATGGACGATATCGTTATTCTTGAGCAAAATAATAGAAATTCTGCGACGCAGAACTGTTGGCAAAACTTGTATGGGCCAATGAGAGCCATTTTACACTTTTTTAAATGATGGCAGACAAAAAATTAACTGGGAACAACATGAAGCTCTTTTTTCCAGATTGCATACAACCAGGTGTACAGACTGGGGGGAAATGGTTAATGAGCTGGGGAGCATTTGGTTGTGATAGGATTAGTCTCTTATCACTATATAAAGTTACGGAACTGGGAACTAGAGTTATAGAGAACTGAATACTTATCTCATCTAGAAAATGTTGTTAAATCATTAATGGAAGATTGGTTTACAGATGGTGACGAAATATATCAGGACGAAAATGCTACTTTCCATCACGTCAAAATTGTACAGACCTGGTTTAACCATAATCTTTGTGTACTTCATCATTTTAAATGACCATCAAAAACGCCCTGATACTGATGTAATCGATAATCTGTGGGATGAAAGGCATTTAAGAGAGTCAAGTAACCTTCTAACAAATGTGAAAACCTAGAAATACCACTTCAAAAAACAGGGCATGAAGGGACATGTAGAAGCTGTAGTCCTGACATGTCCTGTAGGGACATGTCAGAAGCTTACCACAAGGAGTCAATGCTGTATACAATGCAAAAGTATCAAATATTAGATGAGATGACAAGTCATTTGGCTAGTATGTTTATTAATGCAATATGCGTGATATTTCCTTTTAAAATATTGTGTTATATTGAGATTTATTAAAGAAGAATATAAGAATAAAAAAATAGGAATACGTGCTTAATTAGATACTAAGGATAATTTCATACAAACATTATGAAGGCATTTTTAAGCAGATAAAAAATGGTCCCAAAGGTGGCTCGTGTGACATTTTATGGTAAGGTATTAAATGACACACGAGCAATGGCACACAAATGGCACACGAGCAATGACACACAAATGACACGAGCGCGTTCACACACAAACACTATATTTTTATTTATGTGTTATTTTGGTATATTATGTATGTATATTTTGGTTGGGGTATACACATTTGAACATAAAAAAAGAGACTCAATTTGTTTCATAAATACATCTAAACACACTACTCGTTGTACGATCCTTATTGAAAGAAGAACGACACAACGTAGCTTGTCTGCTTTCTGCTATTATTTTTCCTTAATCCAGCAGTTAAAACATTAAACAACACTCGTTAGCTGTCCATCCGCTATATAGCATCAGTCACATGACTCCGATATTTTCAATTCAAAGAAATCAGACACGCCCACACTTTTCCACGATCCAATTGAACATCTTGACCATTTATTTTGAAATTTTCCCACACTAATTTATTTCCAAAATTTCATAGTGGATACTTCGTGCAATTCAACTGTCTAAAGTGGCAATTACTGGAATATTATCCGCAATGCATGAATGTCATTTACATATTTGAATTCATTTCTCTTTGTTTTCGGATCTCATTGCTTTTTAAAATTTATTTTTATTTTTATTATTTTCTTTTTGGCAATTTTTTTAGAAAACTTCATACTTTCCCCATCCATAAAGAATATGGTTTTTCTTGCCTAAAACTTTGGTCTCGTTTTTGGAACTGTTTCTGGAACTGATATGAATACAACACTACATTAGACCATGTTTTTACCATTAGTATTAAGGTAGTAGATGGCGCTGTTTCAACAACGATGTTGTGCACGTGTATACTCCGAGGTGTGGGGATGTGCATTTGACACGTACACGCGCAAACAAGAGTATAGCATAAAATATGCATCTTTATTTCGCTTGCATAAATGTCTTGCTCTCCTCAACACAAATTTAAAAAAGGTAACGATTTTTTGTAAGAGGAACACGCGATACAGATAATGATGGACCAAATCTTTCGACTATTTTTTTAATATAAGCCTAAAGAAAAAGTGTGTTCTTCAATAAAAAGTGATTGTGGGTTTCAGAGTTAGCAGAGCTTTTACCCACTTCAGTTATTGCTGACAGTCATTCAGCTCCTGCCGGGTATTACAGATGGCCGGTAGCTGGCCCACGCAGACGTCAATAGCTATGTCTTTGGACAGAATAACTTCTTTACAGACGCGTTTTCCTGAAGAGTGAATCTAAAATTAAGCGTCAAGTTCAGTTGCGATACTCAAAATCGGATTCACTACGCTCAAGGTGGCAAACGTGCTCGGGTCAGTGAGCCTCACTTAGATTTGAATTGAAAACATTTTAGGCGCGTGGCTTTTAAGTAAAAATCTCATGCACACTTTTTCCTTGAAGTTTTATTTTCTTTAATTTAAATATTACTGTCATGCGGCCCTCTTCCACTCAATTATATCAAGTGAACTAGAAATGAAGAATGCAAGCAAAAATAATTGCTAAAAAAAGATAATTCTTATTTAGGAGATCGAAAATAAGAATGAAACATGGGATCTATTTTTTGGTTCAGTAGAAATAGCATTTAAACAAAAAAAATGTGCCAAAAGAATTAAAATCTTAAATTTAAATGAAGTTTATTGGTGGGAAAATGTTCAGTATATTGGTTTATATTAGTGATGAAAACTAAGATATATATATTATACGAGAAAATAAAAGTATTGATTGTGAAGAAGTACGAACCCACTCATTTTGTTTGCTTAGAGAATTTTAAAAGAAGTAAACGGTCACAGAGCACAAATTTTATACCCTTACAAAGTATACTGCGTTATAAAAGTAATACAAATGGTAGTTATACGTATTGCTGCAACGTTATTTGTGACATAATATGAAAGGAATCACATGGTTGCCAATTCAGCGCTTACAATATATGTCAAATCAGGGTCGCCAACTGGGCGAGTTATCTTAAGCGTTGCCATGTTTGCGATAGTACGTAAGATCCATGTAAACGTATATATTATATAAATATCCTGTAATAGATAAATAAGTAATTTACACATGAATATTTTAACATAATTACACTGACACTTAAATCCTACACACTCATTCAGAATGCACAATTTTTTAAACATAGCAATTTATAAAAAAAATTGATTAAATAAACAAATCCACTGATGAATGGGCACGGTGTGAGAGCTCGTATGCGAAGATATCTTTAAAGAAAACGTAATAGATCCGAACAATTGGATTATCTTGCCCAATGTAAATCAGAAGTTTTCACTTCTATCTTGCGGTCAGGAGCGCTCACACAATTTTGTTTTTTATTTATGATTTTTAAGGTAGTACTTCTCAAAGTTTCAATATTCCATCAAAATTTTCATCGTACCCCCCTAATACAATAACGATGTATTGAATTCAATAATACTATACTTTGACGCTAAAACTACGATATGACTTTAATCTCTTAAATGTCACCGGCGTATATAGACGTCTTGCTCAGCCAAGGCATTAATGTCCATGGATATATAGATACGTCTTTCCGAAGCATGATCTTTTCTGTGCACTGCCATCCGTAAAATTATTCCGAAGACTTTGGAATGCAATAGAAGGACCTTGACAATATTTGCGAAGGATTTACTTATTTCAGATTATTTGGTCCCCCCCCCAACACATCCCCGGGCCTACGTGGAAAACTGTTGGAATAGGGTACTGCATTGTGTAACTCTTAATCGGCAGTTATAAGGGATTAGCTTTAAACCTTATAAATGATAAAGATATGTGTTAATTTTTGTATATAATTTTATATATGACAATCCCATGGGGTTAAACTTGTTCTTAGTTCAGTATTGTTAAATTAATTATAAAATATATATTATGCAGTACTGATACATTTATAAGTGCATTACATTAGTGTATCTTGTTTTATTATGTCAGAATGTATTTTGTTTGTTTTATTTCAGAAAATTAATAATTTTTTAAAATAATCTTTGGTTTCCGACTTTTCTATATGCTTGTGCCCTCCTCTTAGATTTGTAACGCCCCTAAGGGGGGGGCGCACCCCACAGTTTGAGAAACGCTGTGTTTAAGTAATTAAAATTTTGTGTTAATGTTTGTAGTTAAAAGGATTATATAAATGCATATGGTAATGTTTTAAAATCGATATCCATCAATAGTGTATTAAGTTAGATATCAAAGTATAATCAGAGTATTTCGAACGAAAATTTTTTATTTTTATAAAAATATTACTTTGTGTTTAGTTCTCTATATATTTATTCTATATATAAGTTATCTATATGTTTAATGGTATTATCAGCTTCGAAACCAGCTGAATCAGAGCATTTGGAATATAACCGCTTCCAACCATTGAATTTTGTAGATCAGTTGTCAAAGAGGAGCTGACGTTAGTCATATGCGTTTCGATGGTTGGAGGCAAATAGCTTATCGGGCAATTTCATGGCTAAGTGGCTGTTAGAAAGGTACTTAGTTTCTGCCTACAAATGATCAACTGATCATACTGTATTGGCATGATTCGTACTCCTTATGGCTAATACTGTTTTATAATCTGCATTTCAGAACATTCAGTCAGTATCTGAATTTGTGTCAGTTTGCGTTATCTGAGATTGCTTCAGTATCTGCATAAACTGCCATAAAATGTTTTAAATAATATGCACTTTCATGACAAACAAATAAGATTTCGTTTCTGAGATTTAAAATTCGTTTTCAATTATTACACTACTACCCATAAGATTGAAATCTAAATAATAGTATACATTTCATAAAATCATTTATAGTATCTATGTAGCTGCAAATGATAATGTTTAAATGTTTCTGAAGATTTAAAAGGATGCCACTTATTTAATATGAAAGAAAATGATAAGTTTAAAATAAATTGAATTTTTTCAATGTCTACAAATATGTTTGTTTTAAGCCTCTTACTCCTAGTTCCCCAATTTTATATAATCCTATGTAAAGCGCGACCTCTGCCCTGAAGAGGGGCATGTATAGGTTCAATTTGCAAACTAAAGTCCTCATATTTTCATGGTGTGGGAGCTTGAGGAATATGGCGACAGCTTGGGTGTCGACCTCGCCAAATGATTCTCATACAGTCACTTGACTCTTTTGACTTAATCGTATTGATTGAACTTGTAAAACCTAAGCAAAATGTGCAACTTTTTTATTAAATATAAAAAGTAACTTTATTTAAATAAAGATTTTTGCAAAAATTTACTTAGTATTTTAATACAGACCTGAAAAAAAATGCATGTGTAATTTAAGTTGTATAACTATGTTATTGTTTACTTATTCATTGTTAATAGTCACATGGATTTGAAAACTATATATAAAAATTATATAATTATTTCACGTAAAACATGTTTATTAGTTTATAGAATACTTATAGAAAAAATATTAAAATTCTCATAAATCACATTTTTACAAAGTAATTTTAATTTACTGTACAATTTTATTACCGTGTATTTCAAAAAATAATTTCTGAATTTTATATTTTAAACAGAATTTTAAAGAATAGTCTTTAATTTTCATTTCCTACTAATTAGCTCTCACTCTCTCTAAAATTTTATATATATATATATTTCTCTTATTCAAATTTTCAATCGTTAATAAAATACTTTCTATTTATGCATGCAAATTCAAATACATTTTTAAAATTTGTAATGGATGACACTTGATGTTAATACAGTTTTTCAACTATTAATTCATTAATTAAATTAAATTTAATTAATTACTGGTTTACGCCAACTTAGATTCGTCTTCATTGTTGTAACAAGTAAATGCTAAAACAATTACAACCGTTGGCGTCGAAAACTGGTTTTTCAACCAAAGTTTGCATTGTTACAACAATGCAAACAAATCATACTTCTTTTTCAATTTCAATTATTAATTCACTCTCTCCCTACATACATATATATATATATATAAATATATATATGTTTTTTAAGTTTTCAATCGCTTATAAAATATTTTTTATTCATCCATTTAAAGTAGAAATTGACTTGAATTTTTTTTTATATTACTTGTTAATAATTCTTAAAAACTGATACTTTGTTAACACTTTTTCGATTACTTGATTTCTCTACTTTACATAAATATTTCATAAAAATTCTTAATTAAATACTCTCTTCCACTTATACAGTGAAGAAAACTAAAAGGAATAATCTCCGAAAGCCATTATGCAGGAATCTTCTCAGCTGCTGTGCATTAAATATAGATTGATGCTCGCTATGTGGTTTAATGGTACACAAGAGGTAGATGAAGTTCCTGCTCTATGTAATAGCCATCAATCTAAATTATCTCCTTCATTAATTTCAAATAACTTTCTAAATGGACACATACGTGTTTAATTATGATAGTTATTCATTACCTATTCCGTTAGGAGCTAGTTAATGTAATAAATTTTCAATGAATTTTAATGCTATAAATTTGTTAGATAAAAATCATGCTGTAGAAATTTCCATTCGCGAGTACTTTTTTAAAGAAAGAAATTAACTTAACATGAACCTTTACTTTTTAGAAAATGTTTTACTTAGCAGATCTCTTAGATAGTTTTATAATTTGCAACGGTTTTTTTGCGAAAGAATGGAAATAAATTTTTTAAAAAATTAAGGAAAATTTTTAATGAATAAATCAGCTTTATCTAAAAATTATAAGGAGTGATTTTAGTAATATACCCACGGCTTTAAAATCATAAATAATACTTTTTTTCAGAAATACGTTCGTTTAAAATCATTTTTTTATGAAATCTGAAAAGGTCAGCGACTACATAATTAGAACATTAATTTAAAAATTCATTAACATGTTTTATAACTGCCAATAATGCGTCTTTTATTCAGAAGTTTTTTAATACAACCTGTTATGAGTCAAAAACACAATTTTTCTTTTTTATACATACAATAAAAGTTTTGATTAAATAAATTTTGTAAAATTTTAATCATTCTAAAATTTTGTTTATTTGCGTATTTTACAGAATGATTGTCATAATAATTATACAGCATTTCATTCACACTTTATGGAAACTATTTTGATAGTTAATTTTTATCAATAAGTGCCATATTTTTTGTAGATATGTGCTTCTGTCCGATAGTTATGATTCTTGACAATAGCTCTAGTTTGAATTTTCGTGGAAGTAAACTTTTTCTTAGTAATGTCATGCAGAATTTATACCATTCCTCTTGAACCATTTTTCAAAGTCCGTTCAGTGTTCTTGGATGCCATTTTCCTAAGGTTCGTTTATATAAACTGATGGCACACACGTCCATTGCAGAAGCGTAAGGTAATTTTACACGTACTTCATCAAATGGGATACACTTTATTCCTTTTTCTGATGCATTCTTTTCTAAATAAGAGGTAGTTGACTTACACGCGTGATTAGAAGCTTTCTCGATATGAAGCTAACTTTATCAATGTCTTTTCCCCATAAAGTTGGAACTTCTTTTTCAAAAATTGGTTCTAAAGTTTCTGCTGATTGCAGAGTGACCTAATTTTTTTCTTTTTATGACTTATTTGATATTTAGTTTGTCGTTGTTAGAAAATCCTGCAACTGTCGTGAATCCCTTTGGGTACACTTCTATATACTGACGAGGCTATTTCGTACGGCCATACCGCCAATTGAGCAACAGAAGACTGTTCTTCCTTTCTTACAGTCACTTAGATACACCTATTCTTTATCTAGTGTTACTAAAAATCTCGGTTTTTTAGCAGCTAGGTATTTTTCAAATAATAATCTACATATATTTTTTCTTTCAACACTATGATTTGGCAAAAGCAGATGATCTCTAGGTTTAAACATCTTTCTTAAATTTAAATCTGTATGCATGATTACAGCGACGGAATGTATTCCAAATTTCGATGCAATAGATCTTTCAGTCGGTGGATTTTCTTTTAGTACCAGATACTTCCCTTTCTTGATAGTTGCTTACAATTTAAACAGTCGCAGGATGAAGTTTCTTGGTTATGTTTCCATTTTTACTTTTCGCTAGACTCTTTCCCCCCCTTCAAACTTTGATATGTTATAAATATTTTTGATTGGAATGTAATAACCGAGATTTTTACAATGCTTTTTAATTCGTTGATACGAATATTTCTCCTTGAAAAGCATAATTACGTAGTTTTCGAGCCATGTGTAATTTTTAGGAACCATTTTTTAAAATAAATCTTTATTTTGCATTTCAATCAAAAGAAATCCTTAACAGATGATTATTTTGATGCTTTCAAAATTTTATCTCAAAATGCGAACGAGAAAAAGAATTACAAAATTGTTCCCATAAACTGCAAACGACTTTATGCATATCTTTGCAGTTTATATTTTCTGAAGTTGTTCTCTTGTCCATCGAATTGCCAAAATAAATAAATAAACACTCTAGATTCCACCAGAGGTGGAAACTACTGTAGCTGCCAATTCCTGAGCGTTTTGGCTATTGAGAATCTCCTGTAGTGGTTCAGTAAGTGAAGTTAGACGGAAATTTCGTGTTCTTGGGGAGAAAGGTCAACACTCGAAAATATGTTTTGGTGTAAGCAGTTGGATTTCCGGGCAGTCCTTATACTGCATGTAAGATCTCGTTTCATAAGGATGGATTTCCATGCTCCTGTAATGATAAGTTATTATTCATGTGTTTGTGGATGTTATATTTTTCTTAGGGGAGTCGTAGTCTGTCATGAGTTATATCTTAAAGGAATTAGGTAGGAGTCTAGATCTGACTACAGCGTTTGCATCAGTAAATGTGATGGTATTACATAGTTGGTCATGATCTCTGTCTTCTTTGGTCAAAGAATAGATTATATTTAAAATGTTACAATAAATCAACCAAAATTATTATGACTAAAATTTATACCTCGCTAATTTAAGATCAGATTGCAATATCTACTCAATTTTTTCTTTAACCTTTAGTCACACTACATTAAAATCCTAATTTTATTTTTCCTTTTTCACCGAAAATAGTAATGAAGTTTTTTTTTAAAAAAAAATCCAGAATATGTGTAATTATTTAAGTATAATATAAATATAGGTGAACATTATTTTTTAAATTGTTTTTTAGGGATTTGTAAGAATTTTTCATTTTTCCAGAAGGTTAAAATACAAGGTCTAAGATCAAGGTAAAAAAAAAAAGATTATTAATACTCTTCTTACTCATACTGAGTTCTAAATACTTCTCCGAAAAAATAGCTTTATTTAATTGGTATTCTCCTTTAAAGAAATTTAAAAAAATGCTTATTATATAAATGCATCTTATTTTTAAAAATGCTAATTACAAATGCATCTTATATTTAAAAATACATTTATTTATTAAAAATGCATCTTATTTTCCCTAAAAAATCAGGAATAGTCATTTAGCAATTAAGTGCTTATGTTCAAATTGAACCAGAAGAAAAATAAAAGGATTTCAAAATTGGTAGTGGGTGTTGCAGTTTTGTAGAGGGGTCGATGTACTTTAAATCTGTCTTGGCACAAATTCCTCCCATAGGCGTGATGTGGAATTTTGGAGAGAGGTATGCTAACTCAGTTGTCATCCGAGTGACCTGACCGTGGTTTAAAGCTTTGAGGTCAGTCGTCAATAGTCCTCGTGTTGCTTTAGAGATCAATGTTAGAGATCAACTCAGCGACCCATTCACTACTGGTATGGTGCCCACGCACACACCAACTTTGTAATTAAACAATAAAACTAGATAAAGAGGAGCTATGTGATTGTACATAGAACATTTTAAATTTTATTCAATGTAAACGAAATGTTTATGATATGTATACTTTGCATCCTGAACCTTATACAGAATAAATGTTTAATGATTTGGTGTTCAAATTAATTTCCAGTTAAGCGAAGAATTAATATTTTTTTTTAAAGTTTTACAAACTTTAAATTTTAAATTAGTGATTTAAAGTTAATTTTTAATTTTTAAAGGAAAAAAGTTTAAAATGGGTTATTAATTTTACGAAATTAAAATAAATATAAATTAAAGTTTATAAGAAGTGAAAAAAATTGATTGTTTTTCCAAATTATACATTTTTAAATACTTTCATGAACATGTAACTACTCTAATTGCCCCCTCCAACGAAATTTTTCCTTTCGATTCTACACCACACCCTGTTTTCAGCAGCAAAAACTTTGCAAAAAGTGAGCAGTAATTGGTATTACGAGTAAATACGGTACATATAAAAACAACATTGGGAGGTATTCCCGCGCGATGTTCCACACCACATTTTCAGCAGCCTCACACATGAGTCACCTTCTGCGGCTTTACCACTGGTTGCACAGTTAATTTTTAATATTCCGAGAAAATCAAATACGTTTTTATTCAAACGAAATCAATTCGTGTTTTTATTTTTTATACTCTCAATTTTTTTTATACTTGGTATCTAGGAATAAGCATATAATATATTTGGGAAAATCATTCCGATGCTCAAATTTTGACTGAATCTAAGTTACTTTGGTTACTCGGCTTTTCATTCTCAAAAATAAATAAATAAAACAATATGTAAACTAAAATAAATAAATAAAATAAAAAAATAACTGAAATTTAGGATTTTTTTCCATTAGTTTGCATAAAAAGCCATTTTTCTTATGCTTTAATAGAGACTAAGAAATAAATCTTACAAGTTATTTGTTGAAATATCAGAAGAGCCAAGCTAAGCCATGCTCGTCTAAATCAAAAATAAAAACATTCTCATAACTAAAATTATGGTTTGGAACTCCGAACAAAAACATATTCGAAGGTGAAATAAATAAACGTTTAACTTAAGAATTTATTTTTCTTACCATAAAAGAAAGAAATAGGCAAGTAATAGTAGAGAAATATGCTTTAAAGAATTTGGTTTTCTCCTCTCTAAGAATTTGATTTCAAAAAATTCTAAATGATTCCACTTCTTGCTGAAGTGACTCGAAGTAGAGAACTAGAGATTTTACCTCATTTTTCATTACAATTCTTTTAAAGTACATAATACTCCTTCTCTTTTTAGTATATTTCCTCTTCAATGGTTTTTGAAGATTATATTTTTTTCTAAAGGTGCTTACGCCAGTTTTTTTTAAAAATTATTTTAGTTATTTCTCCAACTTTTATTCCAAGCATTTTTACTGAAAAGTAATGTTTGTATGTTTTTATTTAAATTTACTGTATTAATAAAAAGAAATGCTTTAAATTCAAAGATTGATGTTTAGTCATAAAAACCATTAAGTTTTACACATTTAATACTTTTATTCTTTTTTTAAATTTATTTTCATAAAATTTAAAGTATTTTGGATACTAAAATATTTCTGTTTAGATCTTTTTTATAGTATGTAAGGAAAATACTTTCTGCAGTATGTATAATAAACGATCATTTCTGCGGTATGCTATGAAAATAATAGTTTTTGCAAAATAAATCAATATTTTTTTCTGCAAAATAAATTAATATTTTTTTACAATATGGAATAAATACTTTCTGCAATATATAACGCACGCATAACTAATAGTATCTTCAAAAAATATATATATATAATATTAATTTTTAATTTCTATGTAATATAGAAATACAATAAGAGATGCATACATATTTGGTTTATTATGTATTTTCGTCATAAAAATATTATAAATATTTTTCTGCTAATAATAATATTTTACTTAAATTTTGATCGTGCTATATGTTATGCAACCTTTTTATTCCTATGTAATATAGAAGTACGTTATCACACACACACACACGCAAAGCTATAAATATTTAGTATATATCATATTATTGAATATTATATAAGATGAATATTTTCAAGAACTAAAAATATATTACTTATTTACTGCGTGATCTTAGCCAGGAACAAGTTTAAATATTTAAATATATAAATATTCCGAACTTCCCGGGAGAATATGTAAATGTCTAATATTTCTAGGAGAAGGCGCGCTCTCGATACCAACGCTTAGTGGTTGCGAGGGATGACGGAGTCATCCCAATCCTTTTTTTATAATTAATCGTGATTCCAATGAATAATTTAACTGAGAGAAAGTATAATTGTCTATTTTTAAGAAATTGCCAATTTTTCTTTGATACTTTGAGAAAGAATCCAATCAAACTGAACTAAAAACTTTCAAATGTTCGTGATTTTAATAAAAGGCACAAATCGCAGGCACTTTTCTCGTAACATTACAGAAGTGATATTTTCAGAAAAAATTGTCATATTTTGTTCAAGTTACTATAGTTTTACTGGCCTTAGTTGATCGACAAATAGCATGTTGAACTTTTTCTTGATTGTGTCTTTTTGACAGATCGCACTATGTCTTCTTGTATGCTTGATGGAGTCCTAAAGGTAGCAATGGGAAATCTTCCCTTCATTCAAACGCTTCATGTGCATCTCTTTTCTCAAATTTACTTTCACTATCATGATTAATATCCATTAATTCAGCAGGTTCTTTCCTTGCTGGATGAGTTTCAAGTTCATCCAAAACATATCGTAGCTGTCCATTTCTTTTTTATTTTTATACTCTGTTCATTTACATTTACGAATAAATCGTATTGAGTAGTGCAATACAGTAATCAAAAGTATTAAATCGTTCACAGAGGTAAAATGTAGCCTGTCCATTGAAAATATTTTAGAACAAAAACAGTCCCTTGGGGAACTCCTTCTCACCAAGTACCTGGAGATTATAAAAAAAACGTTTGCTACTCCCAAAAAATAGGGAGTTATGTGACAAATACACTTTAGTTTCCCTGAAACCTGTCATATTGGAGGATATTTACATGGTCATTGGTAACAAATGAACAATTTTTTCAGAATTAAAGGTTTATAAGAATTGGGTGACTCTGTGTGTCCTGCACGATCGCTTCCATGTAAGAGCATTGTGTCAAAAGAGAAAATATAAGAATTCTTATTTCATAAAGTAAATATTTTTTTAGGAATTCGCCATATATTAAATAATACATACAAACTTGCATGTACTTAAACGCGTTTTTAACTGATGTATATAAGAATGTTCTTTAAAATTTATTTCTTAATGTTCCTGAACGGTTCTACTTTTATAGCACCATTTCATTCCCACTATTTTTCTTTCTGAAATTCAAAAATTATTACTTTTATTGGATCCTCATAAAATTCTTATATCTCATGGTAATTAAATGTAGTACACGCTAAAAAATAAAATTATCACAACTTTTTTTTTATTTCAAAATTTTACTATGTAAGTTCTATTTATCTTAACTTTTTTCATTAACATGTTAAGATAACTGTAAATCAATTTGACATTCGTTCATAGCTTTTTTTCTTATAATACATGATAACTAATAACATTATTTTTTTTAGAAATGGGAAAGCATTTTTTTTTTATTTTTCTCTTTTCGAACCAACCATCTCAACGTAAAGAATAATTGTTTCAATATACATAATAGGGTGGATTGGGAAAAAAAAATTCCAGTGTTTCAGTGCGAAAAAGATGCTTTCTGGTATATAGATGATAGAAAAAAATTAAATTAAATATTAAAACTTATGTTAAGTACAGTCACGAAATAAATGGATTTTATGTGTTTGAAATCTATTTGTTTGTAAAAGTCTAATCAATTTTTGCTAAAGAAAAACAGGTATTTTAGTACCTTTTTAACATTTGTTGCGATGAGAGGACACCTACTAAATAGATACAAGAAAAAACCTCAGGTACATTTAACAGCTTCTTTGCTATCTGAGTTCTCTCATTTTTTCAAATCAACAAAAATGAATCACTTGATCGAAATCCCTTTATTCAGATGAGAGGAGGCCTATAAAATTTACTTTTCTTACTTAGTTTCTGGACCTCAAAGATCTGCTCAACAGGTGAACAGCAGGTGATGTTTTTTTTTTTTAAATTAGAGCTCAGTGGCAATCACTGACATCATCAGGTAGTGTCGATCACTGAAAGTGAGTGAGTGAGTGATTTTGGGGTTTATTGGCGCAAGAGCCGATCTCGGCCATACTGCGCCAAACATTTGTTTTAATATCTGTGGTCTAGACGAGAAGAGAGAAAGAAAGAAAGAATGAATTGAATGACAAGAAAGAGGGTCTAAAATAGAGAAGGATCACTAGGATACCCCGGGTTCGTGAAGCCCGTGTTTACCAAAAAGACAGTAAACCCCTTGGAAAAAGGAAAAGATCACTAGGGCACCTCGGGATTGTGACACCCGTACTCACCTATAGAAGGTGAGCCGCCTGAGGGGCGATCACTGAAAGAAAAAGGAGGGAAGGGGAGAGAAAACAACCCAGCTGTAAATCCCGCTTTGAAGAAAGGTTTAATCTGAAAACTAGTTGTCTTTTAATGTTCAATAAATAAATATCACCTAGTTGAAAGCTTGTCTTTTTTCTCCTTGTCTTAAAGAACAGGTTTAGATAATAATATATATTAATCCGATGATTGTTCATGCTCATTCACTTTCCTTTAAATACACGCCCATGTCAAAAATAATGATCGAAAATATTTTTTCAATAGCTTATAGCTACTGTTTCGGAGTGTAATAAATGCATGAAAAACGATTGAAATGACGCATAGTCTTTGAAAAATTTTCGTTTTAAATATGCAAACACACACATTCTGAAAAATACAAACTTTTTCTTTCATGAAAGATTTGTGTATTTCGAGTGAATAGTATCTCTTAGAAATCAGTTGTGTTATGATTAGTAGCATTGCAAATTTTTAGTTTTATGATGTGTATTTGGAATGTTATTTAAAGTCATGCAAAATATCAAAAATGTAATAGTTTCATATTAGATATGTAAGACACCAATATTTAAATTATTCATAAAGAAACATTGATGTACATAATGCAAATCAATGCATTTACAAGTTACAAAGACTTTGTTTTTAATATATAATAACCGTTTATGACTGCACAGAGTTTCAAAACAAAATATTTTTAGAATTTCCAGACAATTGCGATCGTCAGTAACATAAATAAAAAATATGTCAATGGAAGTAATTAACAATATGCTGTAAAGGACTGAAAGACTAGCCCTCTAAAAGCCTAAAGAACTAGCCCCTTTAGGTGAAAGGGTGCCACAAAAACGCTGAATTCAATTATTGCTGAATGGCAACATTGAGGAGAAGAAGAGAAAAACAAAAGCGAGCTGTTGTGTGTGAAATGTGAAATAGAACTTCGGAATATATATCTATGAAAAATTAAATGTTTTTTTTAGCGTTTGTAAATGTATGTGACGTCCTGTATTATGATCAATACGTGTGAGAAATGAATAAACCGATTTTGGTGTAATACTGCCTTTTCTATGAGAAAATAATCTACACACGCTACCACAACTCAAACCATGTTACGATGCCAATCATGTACGAGTTTTATGTTTAAATATGAAGCAGAGAAAATCACATTCACTTCTGAAAAGAATACTATAAATTTAAAATTTTATGGTTAAAATTAACAGAAAAGTGTCTTTAAAATAATTATTTAACAAATTAAAATTAGTGTGTTCATGATCAAGTAGTTGAACGTATTCAATCATTGAAAATAGTACAACAGTTTGCAATGATAATGTAGGTGATAAATTTTATGCAATTAAAAACACCACAGGTAATTGAAAAGCTTTGAGAAAGCATGGGAGAGTCAATGAGATAAAACATGTTTTTTAATTGTATTCTCTACAAAGAGGGAATTGCTGTAATGATGTTCCCCTTTAATAAAGACGTTTATAGATTTCAATAAAAGAAACTACAGAGTGTTTGTTTTAATTCTCCTTTTCCCATCATTTCTTTGTACATTGAAATGAACCTATTATATTGTATTAAATATAATTGAAATTTACATTACAATATTTAAACCAATTATGGATATAACCATTCTATTTTATTAATATCGAATTGGAAAAAAAAACACAATTGCTTAGCAAACTTTACTTTTGAAACACTGAAAACAGTTGAGGAGATTAACGAAATATAACACACACGTACACACCTATTTTCCAATTTTTAAATTCTCAATTCCAAATTTGTTGAAATTTTTAAATAAATATAGTTCTAGAATTCATGATTTGAAGTACAATTTGTAAGTTGAGTGTTTTAGCTTATTTGCTTACAATGTTTAATTTTTATTTTGTTAGTTTTGTTTTTCAAAATGTATTATCAACGCTATATAAATGTTAATATAGATAAGAAATATTTATACTTTGTGATTTATTATTATATTAAAATATTTTAATTATGAAATAATTGTTTATTAAATAATTGAACTAAGAAAAATTTTCCAAATATGTAATCATTATTAATTTTAACCCAAACAGTTAAAATATGCTCATTTAACTGTCCAAAAGTAAAATAAATTTTGTAAATCAATATTATAGGGGGTAAATATTAAAGAATGTTTTAATTGTACCTTTACGCTGGGAAAAATAATTCACTGTGAAGATACTGGAAAAAAAATTAACCTTAACTTCACTTAACAAGCAGCTAAATTAATTGCAGAATTTACCAACAAAATTTAAGGCAGCTAAGACAAAAGAAAATTGTTTTTTTTAATGCGATAACGTTTTTTTTTGGTGTTGCACTGAATAGTAGTGAAATTTTCAGAAGTAATAATGAATAAAAACTGTACATAAAAACTACAGTAATTACTTTTTTATCCTTAATTATCCTACTTTTTGGAGCTATGAATTTTTCCTTCTTGAAGATGCGTTTTATGATAAATAATTTTGATGAAATAGCATTTTGAAAATGAGCTGAATGTTTGATAAAAGAAACATCAACATTTGTGCCTGCTTCCTAGAATGGGAATTCATTAAAGTAAAAAATGATAATGCTCGCTATAAGGAAATGGCTATTCCATATTGATTAGTAGTCACAAATGTCTGTGGTCGAGAAGAGTGTTAGACCAACTCAGAATGGTAAAAAAAAAGGAAATTGCTTTTCCCATGCTGCACAATTCATATGTAAATATGGTTTTTTACAATTTATCATTATTCTTGAAATAAAGGCCTCATGTATTAAATATTTTGTAAATTTGAAATAAAATTGCAAATGTAAAACTAATGAAAAAAAAATGTTTTTAAATAGCAAACTTATTTTTCATTATGTTGAATAATGAGTATATGATTTTTTATAAATGCTCCTTTTCTTAAAATCTTCAGGTGAATCAATCTTTAAATTCTGTGTTATATCGCATCCGTCTTAAAATGAAAATCTTCTTCGGCATTCACGGAAGCAATTAATATCACCTTAAAGTTTTCTGTATGCCTTCGTTTATATATTAATGTCTTCTCTAATAATCATTCTCTTGCTAGCTATAACCATTCCAAGTCTCGATGATGCACAAGGTGATAGTGAGTTAAGTCAGGGTTTTATTCTTGGCATCAACATATTGAGCGCAAGTTTTCAAACACTTTACCTGTCTGTGAAAAAGGAACAAAATATTGCATAGAATTTTCTTTCAATTATATAAGATATATTAACAGAATTATATTGTTTTATAAAAACATAATTTTAGTAACATTTATAAAAACAGAATTCTTAGTAAATTATGTTTACATTAATAAATCTTGTTTTTCTTATCCTCCTCTCACACATTACAAGATTTTAATTCTAAATATTTTTCTGAAATTGTATCTCTTATTATTTTGTGTATTCTTTGAGTATGCAAAACACTGCACATAACGCAAGCACAACACAATCTCGTATACCAGCATTTTTATTGGTTACGAAACTTATTTCTTCTTTCAGATGAAAAAAATAATTAAACATATAATTTTGATTCTGATTTTTTATGAAAAATTAATTTAAAAATACCTTTCCACTTTTTGAGTATACGTAGTATGACATGCGTAGAATACGCCTCACAGCCTGTGTATTTAACTATATTTTATAACTTTACTGAAGGACACACATTGAAATAATTTTCAAGCATTTAATTTATGTTTTAAAATGGTTTTAGTAACTAAAACTGATGTACAGTCAGACCCCAATTTAACGAACCCCTATTTCACGAACTTTGCAATTTAACGAATTTTTCCTTTTCCCCTATTAAAATAGAGGCAAAACGCCCTATTTAAAGAATAATCAATTGTGTGTGTGCAAATAACGAATTACTTAAACAGCTGAATTTTTTGTTGTTGTTATTTTGGTTTAGAAAAAAATTGGATATATTTTCAAGTTATATTCTTTAAGCCCAAAACAGATAATTAATTTTCTTGTTTGTAGTAAATTTTGACAACGATGGGTGTAGCCCATTGTTAGACTTTGCAGATGTAGATGAGTCATGAGTGCAACTGACCGTGTGGTTTTTGAATGGAATTGAAACTCCTTTACTTCATCGCATTCCGCAAAACAACGGATATTTTTAGAGATTTTACCATTTGCTATATTTTTCTTGAGTGAAGTGAGGTTTATTATACTCACGGTTTTAACGAAAATTTTGATTTTGAAAAGCACTGGCAGATTATCGGAAACAAATAAGAAACAATTTTTATTCAGAAATGATAATGAAACTCTCATCAAAACTAATTCATTTTTAAATTCCTTACATTGCTTAGGAACTGTGAAGACATACCTCATTCAGCAGGGTGTAGAGAAAGCAGTATTTTCTCTTCAACGTATAATAAAAAAAAACTCTTTCGGGACAGGAATCAAGAAGATTTTCAAGCACCTTTAAGTCAACTATTTACAATTAACTAGTGCATAATAATTGAATAATAGTATTTTTGGCGGCTAAATAAAACGTGTGTAGTTTCTTATTATGGATATTTTTTGTGTAGTTATTTATAACAGAATTTCCAAAAGGTACAAATATATATTTTTTGAGCCCCATAATGCGAATAACCCCTATTCAACGAATACAATGTTCACACTCGGTGAATTCATTAAATCGGGTTCCGATTGTATTTAATTCTGATAAAGGTCTATTCATTAAAAAAATCTCAAATTTTTGATTAAAAAAAAACGTATTTCAAAATATTTAGTATACGGAGGCGATAGACAAGATAAATGCATTCGTGGTAAAGTAGAATTATGTAATTACGGTGCAACTATAGACTGTGCTTAGAGCTAGTTACTAAGAGTGATATTCAAACATTTTAACAATGCAATCTTACTTGCGGTATTTCACATTTTAAAATATCGTCATTTTATTCATCCAAAAAGATTTGTCAATGATGCACTTGTATTTAATTAAATTTGTTTTGTCAACCCAGGGAAATTTTTTTGAGACTACGTTTTGGTCCATGATCCATTTATTAAATACCAGTGATCTAGCCGAAAAATTGGGGAACATGCAAATGCTTAATTATTTGAATATAAATATTAATTAAATAAATATATAAATAAAATAAAACATATAAATATAAAAAATAAAATATAAATTAATATAGATATCCACATATTTAAGAAATATGGCCACAATAAAAAATTAAAGTATACAAACACATTTTTTTAGCTTCGATGTTGAAACTCTAAACATAAATTTTAGTTTATATTTGAAAATATATTGCAGTAATTATATTAGTGCATCATAAAATTTTGTAAAGCAAAAATAAACTGGACTTCGTAATTTCCTTTAATATTTCATTAAATAATCTTATTTCAAAAAAAGTTGCAAGATGTGATGCAACTGCCTTTCTTATACCACTTTCTCTCTTAATACATTTTTCAATCTTCGTGGGGACATTGCGTAAATGTAAGTAATGATAATTGACGTTTGTAAGGTCTCGATCATTTAAAGTTGTCTCGGAATTCTTTAACCTTTTCTCGGATATTTAATGTTAGTTTCTTCACAATTTTCGGAGAAATTCGTCTGTTCGAGGTCTTTTAATCGAAAAGGAAATACATTAAAGGAAACTAATTCAGTTTAGATGCATTAGAATTCTGTTAGCTTTCGACTGAAAGCTAAAAGGTTTGCATTCCAATTTTGGTAACTGATTAGAATTTACTATTCGAGTTTGCACGGTAAATATTGAGGTTCTTAGAATTAAAATTAAGTTGACGTTACCATTATCTTTAAATGCATTACTTATGAAATGTATAATTCAACTGTGGAGTTTGATTTTTTATAACAAAGGAAAACGAAACTGTAGAATTACTATTTGCTGTATATGAGCTGTTTAACACTACCAATTACCAGTATTACTCCAGAAATGTATTATAATGGCAAAGGTTAGCTGTACTAGTAGAAAACTTTTAAGGAACAAACACATTTTCGTGGATTTTTCAAAAACTGCTGAACTAGTTCAAGAGCAATTGGGTATGAAAGTTCTTAAATTCATCAAAAAAGGTGAAATAAATAGTTAATGATTATGGTTAATGATTACAGAATGATAATCCAAAAATGATATCGCAAGACGTAATCGTAGATGGTTAACCTTTTAACTGATTATTAGAAATTACGGGATTTCTTCCCTAGTGTCACCGTTTTTACAAACGCACACGTATGAAGTGTATTGCGGGGAATGAGGAAATGCACAAATAAGCACATTTTCCCCTGATATTAGTAAATCCATCCCAAACACTTGTTACTAATTCAATATATTACTTCAGCAGTTTCTTCAACAATTTCAGAAGTTATTCCTACCTTTTCAAAGTGTGAAGCGTAACCTCCTAGGAGACATGGTAACTGTACGAGGGGGCGCGAGAAAATTGAAAAGTCAAAAACAAAAGATTATTTTAAATAGTTATTAATTCACCGAAAGTAAACAAACAAAATATACTCTGACATAATAAAAAACAAAATACAGATTTACACTCTGATGTAATACACTTATAAATGTATCAGTGCTGCATAACGTATTTTATAATTTTTTTAACAATACTAAGTTAAGAACAAGTTTAATAATTACCCCCATTGGGTTGTCATATATTAAATTGTATGCGAAAATTAACACTGATCTTGATAATTTGCTCGGTTTATAATTAATATCTTAACTGTCACCGTTTTCCACGTAGACGCTCGTATCTGATGCATTGAGTTGGGGTAGGGGGAGGAAAGGGATAGATAAACAATTTTGTTTAAATAAGTAAATCCTTCGCAAACATTGTCAATGCTTTTTTAATGCATTCCAAAGCCTTCGGAATAATTTAGGGATAACAGTGCACAAAAAAGATCGTACTTTGGAAAGACGTATATATACGTCCGGGGCAATCAAGACTTTGGCTGAGCGAGACGTTTATTTTCGCT
Organism: Trichonephila clavata; assembly: GCA_019973975.1. Taxonomy (NCBI): domain Eukaryota; kingdom Metazoa; phylum Arthropoda; class Arachnida; order Araneae; family Nephilidae; genus Trichonephila; species Trichonephila clavata. The sequence goes on along the minus strand of BMAO01015264.1, from coordinate 186,708 downwards.
GGCGGGCTTAAGAGGTTAAAGTTGTTCTGTAGCCTTAGCATCAAAGTATAGTGTTATTGAATTTAATACATTGTTATTGCATGTAGGGGGGCGATGGAAATCATGATTAAATGTTTGGTCGCAAATATATAAATTGGAGAAGCACTGTTGTAATGAATAAAAATATTATGAATTCGCATTTCATAAATTCTAAATTATTTCTAGGAAAAAATTAAACATAGAAAAATTATGTCAGTTAATTTATTGTTTACGATGAAAAATAGCCAATCAGCAGTAATTATATCAGTAAAAACAAAGAAACAACTTTAGAGGCATTAATACTATATTCCAGAAGATGATTTATAAGACACATTATTACGTAAGGTTATAAAATAAAAAATAAATATATAAGGGGAACGATAAACTCTATATGGATGCATATGGAAAGAAAAAAATTAACGAAAAAATAGGATAGTATGACAAAGTAGTCGTTTTCTTCTGCTTCTTAAATGTTTCCAAGTAATACGTTATTTTTAAAGGCCAGTTGAAAAGAATGGTTTTTGTCAGAATTACAAAGCCTATTGAAAGTCTCATAGAAATATTCTATTGAAAGTTTCTGATAAAGAAGAAGGAAATGGTTAAAAAAACTTATCTTGTATGTTCTCTCTCTGATAGAAATATATTCTTTATATCGTAATATAAATGATATATAAGTTATAACACGCTTTACTTTTATTCTTTCGTCATAAATCACTTTTGGTTAAGTTAAGTGGATTCGCAGACAGTTTCTTTCATAAGAATGGATATTTTGAAGGAAATATTAGCCGAAGAAAAAAAGATAAATAATGACATATTTATATAAACCACGCGTATAAATTTGAACTGATAGCTTTCTTAACTTGTTTAAATGGTAATTATAAATATATCAATTGTTCTTGATATTACACGATGATATATTTTCTGATTGATTATAAATGTACGCATCTAAAGTAGTTCGTATATTTATCTCATTAAATTAAATTTATCATACTTTGAAATCAATTCTCATATATTTCGTATTTTTAAACTGAGTAATTACTTTGAGTCCGTAGAATATTATAGTCATGTAAAAACTGTTCGAAATATAAAGTTAAGCGAAGAAAAATTTTAATGATATCATGAATTTTTTAAATTATTTTAAAGATATTTTAAAAGGCATTAAAATTTTCAGCGAAAAACATTTGTTAGAAAAGTTGTTTATTGTGAATATTTAATATATTGATTAAACCTAAAGATATGAAAAAGTAGCATATGTATTATTTTTATATATTGAAATGTAAAGAATACACACACAGAGCGATAGTACATGCAAACTGGGTTTATTCAGTGCTATTAATTTATAGTTGGAGAATTTAACGGTAACATTTCTTCTGAGTAAAAGGGAATGGCAGATTTGGAAATTGCCTTTTAATAAAACATGCAAAACATCTTCAATGTATTCCCTCAGTATGAAGAAAACATTTGCATTCTCAGATGATTAAATTTGAAATATATATAGCATACACAAGGATCCAATCTTCACTTTTAAAAATTCGCTTGACTTGGATTTTTCTTTACATTGCGAGATTTTTGTGATTAATCGTTTCTGCCACTTAAGCAGCAAATCTGAGTGTATCTCCACATTTTAATTACGAATAAATGAAGTAAATTACAATTTTTAGTTTAGCATATATTATTTTACTTTATCTGTAGGAAAAAGTTTATGTTCTAAAATCATTACTTCTTAAAGAGAAATTTTAGCCTTCATAATAAGAATATATGGTTTTACGAAGAATGTCGATTCAATCTTAGTTTTATACGTAAGTTGATTACATTCGAATGAAATCACTTTTTACAGCTTTTTTTAAGCCACTTCATTAACCTGAAGCGGAGATTCATCTTTAATTAACCTTATTGTTAAAAGTCCGTAAAACATTTAATTTATTACAAATAATTTTTTTATGCTTATTTGAACTATTATTTTGACTTCGTACTCAATCAGAAAGTAGAATTCTTAAGTTAACCTTTAAGGTACTGCTAGTTTTATAAAAGAACTTTTTTTCTGGACAAAACAGTCGGATGATCTGCTCTTTGTACCTTATTTTAGGAAGGGATTGACATTGTATGTCATTGGATAATGACTACAAATATCTTAGGAAGTAGGGAAATAGAACGCTATAAACCACTCTCAGTAAAAATAAGACGTCCCAATCAAATAATTGATACTTGTAGATTTTGATAAACCGCTTCTTAAGTTGATTTTTGAATCAAGTCCATTGTATAAGAGACTCATTTGAAATATCGATCATCCTATTCTGAGTAGAGTATCATGATAATTTTTTTATAAATGCTCTTCTTGAAATTAAATACGTTTGCATTTTTAGCTAAAAGGCCTCACATGGAAATTTAAAAAAAAAATGTTAGAGCTAATGTTTAATTGACATTCCTTTTCACATTGAGCGTTGGCGTACACAATATGAAGGTTTTGGCGCTTCATCTCCCTTCTTCAATAGACCTCAACAGATTTTTAATTTTTATTATAGAGCTTACTCCCTCGGTGCTTCCGCCTGTGAAATTGTTTTAGAATATTAATCTCCATTCCCATGAGAAAGTCTTGTGTACTCCACTGTTATTGAATAATCAAAGAGGCTTGATATTGCAGCCATAGCCCAATAGATGACATACAATGACTTCAAACCTTAATAAATCGAATTCTACAGTTTGAAAAAGAAATAAAATATTTTAAATTAAGTATATTTTTACTTTAAAATGTTCATTTGGTGCTATTGAGATATTCGGCCAATAAGATGCATTTCATTATTAACAGCATAAAACGCTCTTTAGTAATTCTGATGCACACTCAATTAATTGATCTAAGACTTAACTAATTATTAGACTAACTAGTGTATTTAACTGAAGGAAATGGTATATACTTAATCTGAATAACGTGGTTCATTTTTTAAGGTTATTTAAGTGAACAAAATATTTCTCGATTTAAATTATTGCTTTTTGATGAATAGCTTCAGGAAATATTTATATATTTTTGCTTAAAATGCTCGAAAACGAAGTTCTTTCTTCAGTTCGAAGCATTTAAAAATATTTTAAGAGTACGGAATGCATAATTTTATAATTTAACACTATACTATGAACAACATCGCTGAACATTACATTTTCTTACGTAAATATATTTCGCCTTATCGTACATTAACTGCAGTAACACCTGCCCAGATGATTCAATAGAACATTTAGAATGAATTATTGTCGACATGACATCACAGTATATTGCTAGGCAATGAATCTAATGATGGATAATAACAATGAGTACCCCCTATCAGACATGTCTCTGGCATTTACAAACATCTGTCTTGATCTTGTTAATTTATCATTCTACAAAAAATGTTAGTGCTTTCAAGATAGTTCTCTTTATTTATATGACTTTACTATACCTGATATTTGAACAAGTTTCTCTAGTTCATTTTAGTTCTCTTAACAATTTATGGATATGAAGAAAATAAGTGACAATTTCTCAAACTAAATATTTGAAATGGTGATAGGAACCGTCTTTTAATTGTTGTTTGAAGGAAATATATTTCCTAAAGCAGATCTTGGCAACTTGTTTCGTCTCGCGGGCCACATTATAGGAGTGGAGACTACTGGAAAGCTACACTTTTATAAAAATGATTGCATTCTTTATAAAAAAGAATACATGTGAGTGAAATAAAACAGTGGCAAGTTTATTTCATTTATTTACTAGTCTTATTTCATATTGTTAATAGCTAAAAATAGTGGCATGATGGAGAGCATTAGGGCCCCCTCCCCCTGCAAACTCAGGTTTTGCGCCCCAAACCCAAATACATACTTTAAAGGCGGAATCACACGTAAAGTTTCCGTGCAATTTTTTCATCCAACTTTTCGCCGAATCTGAGGGGAAGGGTTTACCGTAATCAAAACGACATGCTCTGACGTCAGCCACTCTCTTTCTCCACATTGAAACATTACTCGCTGATTTTTCTGCTCGAAAACGACCATCCAATATTATTTCTTTTATTTCGCTGGCGCTTTTGTTTATGGGGGTAAGCAGAAATGGAGCATCATTTTGTTTAAAATATTATAAGCCGTTAAAATATTGCACACCATTAAAATATTACACGCCATATCTGATGCGAAGCTACCACCGTTACCGCCATCTTGTTTATGACGCAGGACGCCGAAGAACCCCATTGGCTGAAATTTCAAGCAACTTTATCAGCTTACTGGCAAAAAGTTGTTCGGAAGCCATTGCTATGGCAACGGAGTAAAAATTGCACGAATTGGACCAAAAATTGCACCAAACGTGTACGTGTGATAAGACCTTAAGTCAGTTAAGCTTTGGGCTCTCTAGAGTCTCTGACCCCCACCACCACAATGCGGGGTTTGGGGGAGGTGTACGTTACGCCATTGGCTGGAAACACGTTTAATTTTGAGATCAGTTTAATGAGACAAGTATATCCTATCACTTTTTTCTACAAATGTTTGAAATCAAGAGTGCGATTGCTTATTGAAATTCTCATCACAGTCTGCAAGTATTTGTCCTCCAACTTGCATCGATGTTTACTTTTGTAGATCTTCAGGCAGAAAAACTTTGCTCATAAATATATGTCGACTAAAATACACAGAGCAATTCCTCAGCGAATTTCTTCATACGTGAGAATTTTTCACCCGACAAATAATTGAAAAAGTCAATGTTATACCATTAAATATTTCCTTCACACTGTTATTTGAGTTTAAGTTAATAAGTTCAAGCTGTACGCGCTCTTCAGGTGCTGAATCACTATCAGCAGTAATTGGATAATTGTACTTAGGTTAATTTTTCTTAAACTTCTGAAATATTTTGTGACCTCGTCTTCCAAACTCCGCAGATGTTCTTGGTGTAAACATTTTCAGGTATTTTTATTATTTAAAATTAAGAAAACAGACAAATCAATTATCACGCACAAGACAAAAAATCTCGATTAAAAGACGATTTTTTTGGCTGTCTTGATGGGATGCTATTTGCTCAATCATGTTCTAAGGGATGTAATTAGATATAAAAATACTAGATATATAAAAAACTAGATATAAAACAATATAAAGTAACTGTTTTAGTTTTAAAAGGCATCTTAATCTATTGCATTTGCATAGGTTATAAGAAATTAATTTACTAGGGTGCTGGAAAAAATGTAGACAAATGAATTCATTATTTATTTTGTATGGGTTATTTTTAAAAGACAAGTTTTATGCTTTATGGTATAAAAATATCAGTGAGCATTTTATTTGATAGATTTGTCATAGCTGTTTGCTTATATTTGAAAACAAAGATAAATTTATTATGAATAATTTTGAACTATTTTATTTGTGGAAGCTTTAATATAAGATGTTTATGCTATTTGGCTGGCTATACCGTTGCTTGAATTTGAATGAAAGTTAGAGATGAAGGTTACAAGTTTTAAGTTACACAGAAATATATTTACAGTTAATTTACACTTAATTTTTAGTACTAATGCGGGTCTGAACGTGAAGAACACCGTTGAAGGTGCTGGGGATTGATGTGGACAAAGACCTTTCGTCCCTGGCGTTCACTTATTGAATGCCCCTGTTGCGGAGGGTGTAACGTTACAGTTGGGATAGTAAGCGCGGGAAAATATGGCGTGTTCCAGTTAAATTTCGTGTGAAATATAGGAAATATCTGGAACTAGTTCTCGTATAGAATGTTTTATAAATATTTTGAGCTTTCTTTTCATAGAAAAAATAGCAATACTTTGAAATAGTTTAGCAATAGTTTTTCGATAATTAGCAATAGTTTTGAAATTAGTTTGAATGTTTTCTTTGTATAAATTCATGGGTAATTTAAACTAAATTATAATTGTCAAAAATTACTGTTTCTGCAGGATCTATTTTTCAGTGTGTGTAACAAGAGCAATTCCAGTTTTTAATCCCTTAAAGCACACAGTATTTGGAAAAAAAAACTGGCAACTAATTTTTTTAAAATTTTATGTGAACACATTTTAAATCCTTGTTTCGGAAAAAAAAGATAAATAGAAACGTGCAATCAAAGTTTTATTTTAATTTTGGCCTTTGAGCCATGTTACAGATAAAAGCTAAATATTGAGATCTTGGAGGTACATCGAATTTTATTATCTTTCTTTTAAAATTGCTGCTTCGAAAAAAATATTTTTATCAGTAAAAATATTTATTTGTAGCAAAAGAGGAATAATAATAGCAATATTTATTTAAAATTATTCAAAATTTTCAGCAGGTGCAGCACTTGATCCAATATTGAAATTATTTCGCATGTTACAATACTTTTTTATTTCCTTTTTCCTTCGTTATTTCACTCAGCACAGTATCTTGAAGGAGCTTCTTTTTGGGTATTAGTGGGACAAACCTAGAAAATGGCGTTAGTTTTGGATTCGAGAAAATTTGGATGAACCTGATTTTTTTTTCGAGGAATGATCAGGAAAAAAAGGTTATAAGCCACGGCATTTGAAAACTACATATTTTGGAGAAATTTCGTTTCTTCAGCTTGGAGACAAATGTTGCTACTTGTCACGCTGTTCGTTAGCGGATAGGTAGTGAAAGTTCCCAGAAAGTTCAGGATGATTGAAATGGCAAGACGCTTAAGAAGTTGGTCTTGTTTAGAAGTCCGAGCATGGGCAAAAAATGTGTCCGCATCTGACATCCACAATGAAATCGTGGAAGTTTATGGTGAAGAAACAAAGGAGCAGAAAACATGTAGCGAAATGGTGTCACTCTTTTTAATCAGGCAGACAGGATGACGAAAACCGCAATATGTGTGGCGGAGAGTGGACAGCCAAGTTGTATCACCTCTCGCATATTGTATCACTATGATAGTTTGAAATAACTTTTTCTATTAATTTTCTTCTGAAATCTAATTTTTTCACCTGCATTTTTTATACAAACCGCATGGGTGGCAAATGCTAGTGTAAGATATAGTATGATAAAATATAAAACAAAAAACCCATTAGACTTTATATAAAATTACAAAATGACGGTGATGTATTGTAGTCAGTTTTACGAGTGCAGATGGTGCTTGCTTATATTCGAGCCTAAAAATTAAAGCAGCTTAAAATATGACCGAATTATCTCGAGTATGCACAGTTTGGACTGTTTGTCACGCTCGAATTAATTCGAGTGCACATGTTAAGAACTTACACATGTGGAGTAAGTTAGCAAATACTTCCTAGAAAAGAAATAAATACTAATTTTAAAAATAATTCAGTAACATTTAAAATTTTTGCTCCACTATAGCTTTTATCACAAAATAAAACAACTTTTTCTGAGATAAGCTAGAACCTCAAGGAAAAACATATGCTTCAACTGTTTCTTGTTACTTTTTTTATTACTATGTCCATTTTAGAATTTTAGTAAAATGTATTTTTATATAAAGGGAACATTTTTCTGTAATTAAAAGATATGTGTACATTTATATCTGATGTGGAAGGTGAGCATTAACAATACCTTTTTCATGAAATAACTATGCATATGTATGGGCATTATTTATTATTAAGAATTAGGTTAAAATGATGCAAGTTATGTAATAATGCATATAAATTTAAAAACAGATTTTAGTGATTATTTTAACTAGAAGAAATAAAAACTTTTAAATTACACAAAGCAAGTTAAAGTAGCTTGCAATAAATAGTTTTTGACTTACTGAATGTATGTGTAATTCATATCTATTCTTAATAATAATCGAAATAGAAGTTAATGGTGCAGAACAGACTTGCAAACTATCTTTCTTTTCATGCAGAAGTGATTTCATTGGTTCCTCGGATCATTCTTCCTTGTGTAAGAAGAAAATCATATATGTTCCTTTCAAAATGAATCACTACGTCTAGACGCTTGGGAGGGAATATTCGTAAAGCATTTATTTTTTCTTTCATTTAGGTGTGATACATATCATAGAATCAAAGATTGCTAAAGCACAATCAACCTTTGTTATCTTTTTGAAAACTAAATTTTTCTGAAAAAATGGCCCGCCTTACGAGATTTAAGTATTAATTGGAAATAATTATTATAAATATATTGTCAACCATTAAATTGCAACACCATGAAGTAAAACAACTTAAAAAAAAGATACTTATTGTACGTAGACAGTGCGGAATGAAGACAAAATAATTAAATTAGCAAACAGTTTAGGTATTTACAGTGAAAAAGGGTAAATTGGTAGAAACAGTTTCTCCCCTAGCAACTAAAAGGGCCATTTCCCAATTACGCGTGGGGTCGAACTGGGCGTGAATGTCAGAAATGGGCAACTCATTCCATGTTGCTTCAAGTTTATGTCACATTTCATCGAGCGTATTAGCTGCAGAAGGGCAGGAAACCAGCCTCTCAGCAAACCATGACCAGTTGTTCCCAATGAGTGACAGATCTGGTGACCATGCTGGCCATGACAATAATCAAAGACACTATATATCGGGAAAGGCCCGAACACTGAGTGCTACGCGTGATCTCGCATTATCTTTCTGAAAGCTAGCTTTTTGCAGGTCTTGAAGATACGGCACAACTACTGGACGTAAGATATCAGAAATAATCGAATATGCGTTCAAATTAATATTAATCCAAGCTAGAGATGTGAGTGTAATAGCTTCAGTTTATTAACCAACTAATCACTGTACTTTGCACAAATTATAGCTGTCACCCTGTCGAAGTAGTCAACAAGAAAATCTAATCCTGTTTTGTCAAAAACAGGATTAGCATCACGGCCCTTGCCGATGACGAGGTCTTGAATTCTCTCATTCAAAAGAATCTTTGATTCTTGTACTCTTTAATCTAGCGTTTCGATTCGGACTTGTACTTAACAGCCTACGTTTCATCAAAGATCACTATTCAATGCATTGCTTTTCGCATTGAAGTGATCCAGTAAATGAAGGCAGGGGTTAGAGAGAACATTAGCACAAACATTTTACAATATTAGAATTGTATAAGTAGAATCGTTACTGTGATGTTTGAAGAAGATACAATGGCATCTGTTGTAACTCGCCTATCTGCTATAACCATATCTCGAGCTTGCTGAGTGATGTCGTCAGTCATCCAGTTATGCTCGTTTGGTAACTTTTAAGCATTTTGATCCACACAAAAAACAAGCTTTTTCCAAATTGAATAATTTCTCCGTATAGTGACAAAACAGTGCAGTGTAGTGCGTTCAATTCCTTTCACACGCTCTGACTATGAAATAGGTCACTTTTCGTTGCCCCTCTTTGGTGCAACCTGCTAATGGAGCTGGAATGATAGTTGTTGTAGCTAGACGGCAGCTCACACAATTATGATTAAATGTCATTCATGTGACCACAGGCGTACCTACCCAACATAAGCGCATGCATCTGTCCCCTGTCTACTTAGCAATGTCGAAAGAAAAGTGTAAGTAGTTTTTGACTGACACACACGCACACACGTGTGTGTGTGTGTGTGATTCGCTACCAAACTGACGAACTGGTAGGTTGTGTAGGGGGTACATGGAGTACATACTACAACATGTGCTGGAAATTATGGTCAGAAGTCGTCTAGTAGGGACAGCGAGGCTGCATGGAAACCTTACGTTCCGGAATATCCCTGGCATTTCACGTATCCTCTCGACAGCTACAGATATTCGAGCAATACGAACAGAAACTGGCGTCTAGCACACTAAACTCTTTATGTGAGTTTAGAAAAACTTCATGGACTTTCGAACACCTGTTGTACAACCTCTCAAAAATGTTTTATGCTTCATTAAAAAAACGTGTTACTATTTCTGTTTTTTTCTCTTCTTCTTTGTTCTTCCATAGCTTGCAGCAATAGTATTTGCGAGTTTGCATATTCTATGGGATAACGAATGGTCTCTTTATTCTTTACACGCCCCATCAGTTTTCCGGTCTGTTAGCGAATCACTCCGTATATATATATATATATATATATAATCAAAATAAAAAATGTATAGTTTTCTTCATATATATATATATCTTGTTTTTACTTATTTTAGCAGCATTATTCCATCGCTTCAATACAACATCGGGTTTCTAGCAGTGTATTATTAGTACACTATATTATTTTATGCGTTTAAGTATATCTCAGTTATTTATACAAAAATTAGAATTTAAAATAAAGTCTATACCTTGAAACACTTAAGTACATAACTTTGTAATATTTGTGGGGCAAAGATAATTAAGTAGGAGCTATGATGTTTTGATATATCGGTAAAACTACCAAGACATTTTAAACTATAGTCTAAAACTATTACCGCCTATGTGCCTGTCAACTGTCAAATTATGTAACAGAATTATCTTTTAAGAGGAAGCTGCAGCGAAAGTGGAATAGTTTCCGAACATAAATATTATTCTAATTATTAATGAATTTAATATTATGCCCGCTCTCTCCCCCTATGTAATACAAGACATTTAAATAATTTCATGTATAAAATCTTATAAATATTTATGATTATGTATGCAGTATTAAATAGTTGAATGTAATATTTAATAATTTATTTCAAAATTTATTTTTAAAATGCGGAAATATTCTCAAATTTGATTAGCACTAATATTTCATTCCATGCAGTTTACCCAGTAAAAATGCCCTTAAATAAAATTACTTTAACAAATCTCTTCAAACCTTTTTTCTAGTATCGCAGTTCCAATGAAGTAATATTCTGCAATCAGTTACTATTGCTAAATATTTCAGGAGGTTCATATTTTATTTTCGCAAATTATAAGACTTAGATTTCGTGTCTTCTCGTAATCATTTTTAAAAAGTGTATGCATATAACTAATGAATTAAAGTAAACTTCCTCCTTAATTTGCTTCTTTTTCATTCAACCAATCAGAGTCAGAGCACGCATACACACGAGGTGGGATTCACACAAATTTCCCGGACTGATTGTATAACTTAAAATAAATCACTAATTAAATAGCTGAAATACATCCTGCTTCGAAATAAGACTCTTGAGCAACAGCACACTTTTTTCATCGCGTTTTAAGATCATCAAAATATTTTTGTAATTCATTTTTAGCTATGTCCTTTAATTCAGCTTCCGAAGTACTTCTAAACTCATCTGCAGATTGGAATCAACGACCCTGAAAACGACGTGCCATTTAAGGAAATATTCTGAAGTAGCAGGGGTGCGAGTTTAGGGGAATAAGAAGGATTTGAATAACAGTTGTTTGCGTATTCACCCCGTCGTGGTTTGAAGGCCCTTCGAAGGCCAAACCTTTTCGATATTATCAGCACTGCTGGAAGTCTGCGGTTGTCTAGAGCGTTTTTCTTCTTAGACACTTTTTCTGCCCTCCCTGAAACATTAATGTCACTCTAAAGCCATATGCTTCAACATTTCGTAAGTCTCCGTAGCATTCTTTTCCAAACGAACACAAAATTTGATATTCATTCTCTGATCTACAAATGTCATGTCTTTCAATCGCCGGTTACTAAATGTATCCGCCTACAAAATGCGACGCCACTGACCACTTTATTTAAGATAAATCACTTTAAGAACAGGGAGAGAATGCAGTAACACAGAAAAGTTATCGTAGTCATTCTACTACAAAAACTTTCCGTAATCCTCGTATATATAATTCGTGACAAATGGAGAGGCAAGGCTTTCTTTAACTAGATCATACACGATTATTGATATCATTATAGTTGCATTGATAAGGCAGTGTTTTGTTAGATGGTAATCCAGTTTATTGTACTTTTAAATAAAAAATGACGACACAATAAAGAACACAAAAGCAAAAACTAGCTGCTCAGTTTTACATGACAAGGACAAGGAGTGGGCTGAATATTCCTTAGAATCTCCGGTTTTTATATGAAGTGGAAACTGGAAGTTCCAAAACTCATACGATTTCCATGGATGGACCTTGTATTGTTGGATAGATGGAGAACGATGCTGCTTATGTAAGATTACGTTATATTGCTGAGATTCTAATTTCTTAGAAACACAGTTACGGTTATATCCCGTGAGGCTGGCAAGATAGTTAATACTTACTCACGAATCCTGGTGGGTCAGGAACATTACAAATTAAAAGGGGTTTAAGGTGAAATAGAAAGGAATTATTACATATATACGTATCTTTTATCAAAATTCTCAGAACATATATTTGTACAGATTTCTTACTTTCTACGATCAGTTTTTGAAAATAAATTACAAATCACTGGGAATAAAGAATAAGAGAAAAGTGAATCACTTTAACAAATTCCTTTTCTCTACGAAACAATTGATTTCAAGTAAGAAAATAATCATATCCATTTCAGTCAACGTCATGCTAATGTCCAATAATTCAACGTAAATATATATATCGACTGACAAGAAATATCTTGATCCATTCTTTTACTCACCTGTACTCTTTCCAATTCCATGAGTAAAAGTGATCGAATCTTACAGAACCAATACAAGCCTCAAATAGGGAATAATCAATGTTTCTTTGGTTTATATTAAATCAGAAATAATGACAGGACACACTGGATTGGTACTACTGGCATTTTTTATTTCCTTTTCAACAGATGAGGCCTTAGAAACCTTCCTCTATAAAAACACATCTGGATACAAGAGTTGAGTTGTTAGTTTAAACCGAAAATAATTCTTATGTTAAAATTCAAAATCGATATTCCTGGGGAAAATATCCATTCTACAAGCAGGATTTATCTTTTTTTAAAGAAATTTGGGTATAATTTATTTCTGTTTCGAATTTTTTTCCAATATGTTTTTGGCTTGAAAGAAAATTAATGATGAATCTTGTCTTCGATCCCAGGATTTACCGATGTTCAATACGAGCTACAAATGCTTTCGATATGTTTCACTTTATATAATGAAAGTTCAAAGAGTTTCCCTTCAGATGGTATTAATGTGAAAAATTACTGAACAGCAAAAAGAGTAAGAAAAAAAATTACTGAAAGGAGTAAACAAATTGAAATTTATATTCAAAACACAATATGCTGTGTTTTTCTTTTAATATTTATATTATTGTTTTGTAAAAATCAATTTATCTTATACAGGAGCTTTTTTGAAGGAATTTTCCAAACATAAATTCATAACAAATAATTATAATAAATTTAAAATATTAATAAATTTAAAATTCTCAGAGGTGTTAACTTTCTCTAGAGGGCTAAAAATATTAACAATATTCAAATATAATATAACTCTTTGAAATTTAAATTAAATGATTCGAATCTATCACACATTATTTATAAAGGAATGTGGCTTCAGATAAGTATAAAATGTTTAAAATATAATCATAATTTAAAAAATTATAAGCATATGGAAAATAAAAAATATTTTATAAGAAATATTAATTAAGTTTAACATTGCACATGCTATTTTCTAAAATACTAGCTTTAATTACTAGCAATAAGTTGATTTATAAGCTTAAATGTAACCTTATTACACTGTAGTATTTTTAAATAAATAAAGTAGTAAATTATATTTTAAAAATAAACTAAAAAAATGACATTTTAAAGCTATTTTTTTTAAAATTTCAATATTTTAAAAATATTTTGAAATACGAAAGATATATTATACCTAATTTAGCAGGGTTTAAAGAGTGTGATACATTTTATAATTCTATAAAGTTTTATACATCAAAGGCAACTATTTTAGAAAATAGCGTGCGCAACGCAAAAATTACTTAATATTTTTTACAAAATTATTCCTTATTTGCATTAACTTATAATTTTTAAAATTATGATTATATATCAAACATTTTGTTCTTTTTTGAAACCATAACCCCTTGTAAATAATCTGTAAAAGATTCAAATTATTTAATTTAAATATAAAAGAAGTATAACTGTTTGAAAATTGTTTGTGTGTTCACCCCTCGCGACAAAAATAACACCTCTGAGACCCTGAAAATATATTAACTATAATTTAAATTATTAACATTAAATATATTTACATTGAATGCTAAAGGAGCTATTTATCAAAAGATGTGAAATACTTAATTTTACACCAAAAAATATTTTTTCTTGCCTAGATAAGCACAATAAATTCAGACAATCATTTAAAATTATTTTGCATGATGTATTAAACTTCACATTTTAACATTTATTCGATTCGAGGCTGTTTCTCTCTGATAAAAGAAATGAACCTCCTTCTTTCCTGGAGCGTATTGAAAAAAAAATATTAAACACTCAAAAATTTGAAATACATAAATCTAGAGAGGAAAGATAAAGTAAAAATTAACATTTCAAGCATTTTTTTTCTTTTGTCAAAAGAAGTTTGAAAATGCTGAGAGCAAAATTTATAAATTATTACATGTATAAATCTCTCTCTCTCTCTCACCACTCACCACACGCATATATATATATATATAATATATATATATATATATCAAAGTGAAAGGGCCTGTGTTATTGGCAGGGTTAAATATATATTACAAAACTGAATAGAATCGTATCCCCTCAGAAATCCATTTCTTTAGTTTCTACTGTTCAGAAGAAAATTGAATTTCCTACCCCTAAAGTCCGATAATCCCTAGACATTTTGACAGTTTTTAAGAGCTGTGTGTGTTCTTTCATTCGAAAAGTTTTTACCACGGAATTCGTGACGTCAAAAATGAAAGTCATTGCCACTAGAAATACAAAATGAAACATATATATTTTCTTTCAATTTCATCTTATATCTCTTCTAAATAAAAGGCAATATTATATAATGTAATATATAAAAGAATTCCTTTTGATTGGTTCTTTTTTTTACTTTCTGAAAGGAAGTTTCTTATTCTTTATTTCGTTTGATATACCTTAATTTATTTTTTGAAATTAAATAATCATTAGATGAGATAATATCTCAAACTTCTTGAATGATTTAAATCATTAATTATATATAAACATTTTTTAGTCTCTTTTCAATTGCATTAACTCCACTTTCAACTTGTATCATATTTTATTAGAAAGATGTGAAATTACGCTTTCAGGGTAGATCTCACATATTGTGGTAGCTGTAATCTTGTGGTTATGGTCACGAAATCTAACTATGGCGGGCCGCATATTAGAGTCCTATTGGTAGTGAAAATCCCCATGATAGAAGGGTTGATACACGTTAAAGTTGAGGCTCTCCCATTGGTGTGGTGTAGTAATTTAGATAGGGGTGCACGCTCAGGATTCGTCCTCGTCACTTGACCAAGGTTCAAAATTACGAGGTTCTCACTAATGCTCCACGTATTGCTTTATAGTACGAGCTTGATAAACCCTCTCTCACTTATAACACATTATTTTTGGTGTAATTGAGCTATTCAATAATTAAATATATCGCAATTCACAGTCCATTTATAAAGAATAGAGCCGATGTGATTTATAAAATAGACAAAGTAGAAAATATTGAAAATAAAAAACCGGAAAGAGTATTGGAATAAAATAACTTCTTAGAAATCAAATGGTTTTGTATTCATGGAAAAAAAGTTATGCCTTGTCAGATTTTAATACCTACCCTGAATTTTTCTATTCGAATATTTCGGAGCAGAAATAATTTTTGTACCTCTAAATATTTTCATATTTTTCTATATAACAATTGTGGTTTCAAAGGCAAAGGATGTAAAACACATTCGGATTTATCATGATCTTTTGAAAGTTACACACTTATTTTTCTTATGCACCTTATAAGGAAATCCAAGTACGAGGGAAATCAAATAACTTACATAAATCATTAAGATATTTACTTACATTTGTAAGCTTTTGCTAGTTGATTCTAAAAAATGTTTTATTTATTGATTCCTTCTAATTGGATAAATTAATATCAACAGACTCATTCAACCATCATAAATTTTTTGAAAAGATTTGTTTTAATGACAAACACTATATTGAATACTGGAGAATAAACTTTAATTTTATTATATTTGTTTCAAAATAAATTCGATTCGTGTTTTTCAAAAACTCCCGTGGGAAATATACCATGACTAATAATAAAGCTTCAATGGTTTTCTGATTTAAATTTTTTTCATAGTAATACACCAAATACTGATGAAATTGTATTTCATTTTGCTTAAGAATAAGTCATTTTGTTATTATTTTGACAAAAGAAACATTTGTTATATTCATCCATATAAGCATACTTTATCCGGATACGAATTAATGAATAACATTGGGGAAAAAACTTATTCATTTTTTTTTGGCTCTTATTACTATTATTTGCAAATTGTGCAAAAGTACCTTTGCTTAAATTCTTCTACTTCTAGTTTCTTCACTTAATTCTGTAACGCCTTAACAAAGAGATTGTGAAATACAATTATTCATTAGTGTAGAATTCTTATATCAAAAAGAATGGAACTTTTAGTCCATTAGAAATATTGTTAAGGAAGCAAGTTCATATGCCTAGAGATTATTTTGCGGTTTTACGACTTCCTTTTTCGTAGCTTATTAAACAACAAGTGATATGCTTCGGAAAAAGATAGTGCATGTATTTTCCCTACGGAAATCCGCTGAAGAAGGCTTCATTAGGAAATCAGAATTTTTTAAAGAATTGTTCTTATGTGTAAAGATCTCTATATTCTGAGGAAATTTAAATTGTTAAGCTCGTTGTGGGATCTTAGGATTATACATGATCAAAAGTGACTTATAAAACTGTTTAAGGAAATTACCTTTCCTTTGATACTTTTTAAAAAATATAATATGGAAATATTAATCTTTGAGTGCATATTTTCATTGAATGAGCATGATTATGTATTCATTTCTTGCTGGAAAAACTTAATCCAAAATACATTTTTATTTATTGCATAATAATAAACATACAATGTAAATGAAGCTTGGGAATATTTCAGTGACAAAAAATATGCAGATTCATTCAGTAAATATACATCAATTCAGTTGGGAAAAAAGTTAAAATTAGCTGTGGAAGTAATGTACATGTAAAATTTCCTCCTCACTAAGAATAATGTACACAATAAAGTCTAATTATTTAAACAATGAAAATTTTTACATAAAGACCATTTTTGTTTTACTTTAATTTTAATTATTGGCTGTAAAATGCAAGATAGAGTGAAATAAACATTCACATTAAATGAACTATAAGTGTATATTTTGACAATGAAGAGGGAAACTTGATTCCTCCTTTTCGATAAATAAGTTTATTTCATTACATGAAAAAATAAACAAAAGGAAACAAAAATACATAGTTATGAAAATGATGTAAATCAACAAAATGTGTCATCAGATAAAAAAAAATATACCTTTCATTAGTTATATGGCTATAAGAAGGGGGAGGGGAAGTTATTACCAGCATAACTAGGTAATTTACTGAAACTATATAATCATGATCACTTACTTTAAAAGATTATTAAAGGAGTTAAAGTGGAAATATTTTATTACCGCAAGCAGTACGTATCTTCTCCTTCGATCTCTCTTACACAAATACATATATATAAATAGAGACGAATGATATTTTGATTTGCTTTGATCTGAAAACTTAATGCCTATCAAATGTTTTTTAGTACAAAGTGGCGAAAAATTTCAAAGCAAGTATTTTCTAAGCAATCAATGTTGCAATTTTCAGCATTGGTATTTGACCATTACTTCTGTAAATATTTTCAAAAAATATTGTTAGACCACATAACAGGCCCCTTTCCTAAAATAAGGAATGTGTGAAGCACATTCAAGTTTTTCTGAATTAGATTTTGTTTCATTATATAATTTATTCTTTTGTTATATATTTTTATATTTAATGTAGTAAAATCTATTTTTTACATTGTTGATCAAAATTGAAATATGCAAATATTACACATCATACTTTGTTTTCATTTTTAAAAACATCTCTTGACTGGATGGATCATTAATTAAAAAGCAAAAACTCATGTATGTTCCCTTAAATTTGTTCAGTTTTCGCATTAAATTTAAATATTTCTTGATCTAAATGTGAAAATAAAGACGTGAGTATTTTAGGTTTCGCAGTAATCAAACACTGGTAAAAGTCAGAATAATGCAATTAAATGATTTTATTATATATTATATAAGCATTCACATTTTAAAACTTTTTTCTATTATTTTGTTTATTTGTGTTTTTATTATTTATTTTTCTATTATTTGTGTTTTTAAAGCTGGAAATATTGTAGCTTTTGGTTTATGTATCATTTCTTTTTTCTAGAAGCACCACGTGAAAAGCGATAAGATAATTATAGATCATTAAAAGTTATACTTTGAAATTACACAGTTTAAAAAAAAGTAACATTCATTTGGGTTATTCCTTGATCCCTGGATAATATGTCTAATATGTATCTAAACATTTTCCTGTGTTACAATTTACTTTTTCTCATTAGTATATTATAATTTTTATTTTCATAACATTGCTTTTTGTATTTCTAGGATACAAAAAAATGGGTGTATTTTTAATATAAATAAGACAGAAAAATATATAATTTTTGAATAAATTTTGACATGCATTTATATAGTTTTAGATACCATTTTTTTAAAATTCATTAAACTAAAATGCATGTAGGCTGAATTTTTCTTGACTAGATAATTTTAGCCTGACTTTTAGCCTTATGTATGGAGAAGCCTTTTCTGAAACAATACATAGTGATAATTTTTGGTTATTAACAAATTTCTTTCAAACATAATTAAGGGTTTTAAGAGTCAATAGTTTTTTTAGTTACAATAATAGTTTACAATAATAGTTTTTTTAGTTAGATATAATAATTGCATAGAGTTATTAAATTTCTATTTTCGACTATTTTAACATATCATTAAAATATTCTAACTATTTATTCTTTGAAATTCACGGGGTTATTTCGAAGGCAATTTCTTTTCTGTATTATCCTCGTTAAAGGTGTAAAATTTGATAGCTATCACACAAGTTCAATGGAAAACTTAGAGTTTTTATTTTAATTTTTCGTAGAATCTAAAATTTTAATTTTGATAAAAAATTTCCTTAAAAAATTCTGGTTACAAAATACAGCTTAAAAAATTGAAACAACAGGTTTTAAATTATCTTCCTTATTTAAGAATAACTTAACACTTTTACAAAATATAATAAATTATATAAACTAATACTTTTATTCTCTTGTGGCGAAAGTTTCATAAATTGGGGGAAAATATTTGCACAACTTAGCATTATCAGCTTATTTATTATTCATGAACTGGATATATAAAATTTTAAATTTGCTTGATTGCATTAAAGTCAAGTGCTTTTAAAGCTTGATTTAGCTTCGATCTGCATTGCGTATTTTCACGCTTTAATGGTTATTTATGGGTTCATTAATGGAATACTTAATCAATAAATTAAAACCTTGCTTGTTTAAGCTCATTAAATTTACATGTAAAGTGCTCATTGTTTATAAATATAGCACGTTAGAATTGTTTCAATAAGGCGGTATAAACTTCGTTAACAGAGTAAATTTTCTATAGTATCTAATCGTGCATTTATCTACAAAGAACATAAAGGAAATTTAGTACTAATTGGTTACAAGGCAAACAATCCTTATTGTGTTACTAAAAGTCAAGAATAAGGTATATAAAATTAATTTTGACGGTTATTGATCAATTTCAGAGCTGTTCATAATAATAAATTTCCAATTATGCAATTTACGTAGCATTTAATCTATTTTATACTCTTAGTTTTAGTTTAATGTGTCTGTGAAAGTTATGAAAAATGATCCATGCTGTGAATCTTTCGACGTTATCAAACGATTGTTTGATATCAATTTCGTCATTCATTTGTTTCCAATAGATTTACTTTGAGATTAAAACAACTCTTAAGCACATTTCTCGCACCTTATATCACAGATAATTTGATAACTAGTGTTGAACGAAGCAACGAGACATCAGTGAAGATCATTTTAGTTATTTTGCTTTTTAGAAGTAATACATTCAATTATACTACAGTACCTTTTTTATTGTCTACTAGTTTAGAAATCACGATTAAAATTACGGAATATAAAAGTAAGTTGTTATTCATAAAGCTTTTATTATTATAATTCCGGGTTTGAAAAAGGAAAGAAAAATTATAAGATAAATATGATTAAGAAAACATATGCACAAAGGAAATATGTAATTAATGGCATGCACCTACAAATGCATGTATTAAATTTGAAGTAATTTTTTCACGAAGTAATTATTCCTTGCTTTTCATCAAATATTTAACATTTTAGCTTCTGTCTATTTGAGATTGAGTGGTCTATTCTGTATCTTTTACTTTACTCACTTTATTTATTATATGCAGTAATACAGACTATTATGTTTCAAAATATTTACTTACTATACATGCACATTCATCTCGTTAAACTTCCTTATTTCATATTTAAAATTAAGTTTATGTAAAATTTTTAATAGTTTTTTTAATTAATAATTCAAAGCCTAAGAAAATATTCTCATTTTTTCCTTATATATATTTTTAAAGTGAAAAAAATTAATATATAATGTTTATCTGTAATTTCATTGGTACTCAAACACTGCACCATCCAGAAAATTTTACTAATTCGTAAAACATCGCCAAATGTCACCAACGCTTTCGCATATGCACTGAGGCAAATTCCCGCACATGCCCTTCCGTATTAGCCCATCGAGAATTAAATAAGCGAAATATTAGGAGAATTAAGTATTGCATATAAAAGAAAACATGCAAACACTTGAAATAAATGATCTAAGAAATTTCTTAAGGTGGGTAAAGTACAGTTATTGTATTCTAATTCGTTCACAATTTAGTTTTCTTTTTTATGTAGACGACTTCAAAAAAATTCCCATAGTCACTAATCTAAATGATTTCGCGATATTTCTTGCTAAACACCATAGTTGTGATTGGGGATACTCAAGATCCTAAATTGTAATCACTTTTCACAAATAAATACATAATAAAGAGAGTAAACAATAAACAACTATTATTTTCGATCATGCGTGGCAAAGACCATTTCCTATGAAGATGCTCATAGTAAATGATCTTTGCCACGCATGATCGAATGCTACTCATGAACATGCGAGGTAAAGGGTTTCCACTATTTGGCTACATATTTCAACATTTGGCGATGTTTTTCGATTTGAAGAAATTAGTGGAAAGTATAATACTTAACCAACGTTTTGTCATTTAAAGGGAAAATGAAACAGCAACACGTATGTAGTGCATATTGTGGAATTCATAATTATAATTAGAAATCAGGTTTTGTTACCAAAAAAAAAATATAATTTAATGAGCAAAAGCAGGAAAAAAAAAACAAATCTAGTCAAGTAAGGAATGTAATACATTTTTTTTATACAATATTCAATGAAATTTTTTATCTCTTTAATTTAAAGTTTCACTAAAGATTTTTTTCAATTATTAAATGATTTAAATGTTTCAAAATGGAAATTTATTTTTATCTAGGATTTCATATGTATTGAAAATAATAGTTCTAGTTAATTGAATTAGGTAGTAAAATCATTGATTTAATTTATTTAATGCTAGAAAAAACAATCCGAAAATTAAAGTGCGTAGTATTTTTTATCCTTTCTGTTTTTGTTGAACGAAAGATTCATTAATGTTATCATTTAAGGTACGAAAATAAATACTATCAGTTACATTGTACTATCTAAACTTTTCATATTTGACAATGTCAGACAAAATCCAAAAGATTATTGACTTTAGGAAAGTCTAGCATGAAAGAAGGAAACAAGATCATGCCTAGAAAGGTCAAGGAAAAATACGTTTTATATTTCCCGGATAATTATGGAAATTAGAGTGAAGGAAAATATTTTAATATCTTAAAACATCGAGGAAAAACGCTCAGACTATATGTTTATGAATTTATTTTTAAATTTTTAAAGAAGTGAAAAACAAGATGGAACTTAAAATATATCCCATCGATAAGAAAATATTTATTTCTCTATTTGTCTTGTTAATATCAATTTAAAGTTATGATTTTTTAACTCATTACAATTTAACTAAAAAAATAATTACTTTATGATATAGAAAATTAAACGATTTTCAGGCTATTTTTATGACACCATTGACTTATGTTCTTTTGTTTTTCCACTTGTGGATGTCGCAGGTGAACGGAGACTGGGAACTCAGTGACACGCTGTGCGACTTCTACATTGCTGTTGACGTCACGTGCAGTACGGCCTCTATCTTCAATCTGGTTGCCATCAGCATCGACAGGTATTGTATGCATAATTTTCTTTCAAATTCGCTTTATGGCAGAAATCTGCAAACCTAAATTAAGTAAATGTCGGCATTAATTCTATAACATTTACTATTATATATTTTTTA
The DNA here is from genome assembly GCA_019973975.1 of Trichonephila clavata. Classification (NCBI taxonomy): domain Eukaryota; kingdom Metazoa; phylum Arthropoda; class Arachnida; order Araneae; family Nephilidae; genus Trichonephila; species Trichonephila clavata. Next base: position 164,549 of record BMAO01015264.1, on the reverse strand, counting down.
ATTTTTTTTTTTGATTCATGGATGAGAAGTTAACTAAAATCGAAAATGTACATGGTATTTGCTAACTAAGGAAGTGTCAGAGAGGTAGAAATTCACAAATTGTGTTCGGAAAAGTATTTAACTTTAGAGTAAAAACTTATGTGGAATTACTGATCGGTAATGAGAATGCTTTAAGATATCAGCAAAATTCTATGTCAGTTATCCCAAAGAATTTGTTTAATATCCACGTTTCAATGGTTGATAAAGATAGCAGACGGATTTATTTTTCACATTAGTACACTATTTGGCTCTGGAGCAACCAGTGGTTGCCAAAATGAGCCAAGTTTCCAGACAGAAGTTGGCAATGACGGTTATGTCGCCTTACTGCTTGAAGGCTCTTTGACGAGATCCCTGAGTGTATTCAAATTCATATGTCGTAGAGGTACGTGTTATTTTCCCTGAAACAGTGCGTCTAGAATGAGAGCAATAAGTGTTTAAATAATCTAGAAGGATGGCGAGTTAACTTCTTCACTACGCCATGCCCATGCCCTCTTTACTTTTCATAGAGCCAGACAAAAATTTAGTTCCTGATATTACATATAAATATTACTATAATTCCATATAACTGGCAGTTAAGCGATTAATTTTGTATAAAATATTTTTGTTTCACTTAATGAAAAAAACACGCAAAAAGAATAAGTTCTTCTCATATATTTAATTAATCGGTAGACTATCTGGAATGACAGAAACTAAATCTTAGTTTGGTTTAATCGAATAAAATGAAGGTATGGACAAGGCCTAGGGTCGAAATACCCTAGGCCTTCAACTATAAAACAGTACCCATGGTCAATAAGTAGACAAATCTAATAACATAAATTTGCTTATATCTTCAAAACATATAATGTATATAACTTTCATACATGTATAAGCAAATTAAGCTAAAATAGATATATTAATAATGCACACTGTCGAAACAAAAAAAATTGGGAGCACATCAATTTTTTCAACAAACTTTTCTGGATGACGTGGAAATTATGTGCTTAAGAGATAATGGTACTAAACTACTGCTGGAGAAGGTACCTTATCATTTTTGCACCTACTTTTGCGAGTGAGGTGAAAGACGGCTGTGGTTTAAGTGAATTTAAAAGATAGGTTGAAATGGCCCAAAGACTCGGAAAGAGTATTTCCGAAAAAACATGACTGGTAGATTGTTCGTGATCTGCTGTTTCTAGTATTTATACAAAATGTATAAATGACGGTGAAACCAGAAGTGGGCATTTAGCTGTTGGACGTCCAAGTGTCATCAAAGAAAAATAACATCAGAAACTGCCCCGCTTAGTAGATCAAAATCAGCACCAGACATTAGTTCAGTGACGGCCCAAAAATGTGCAGTTGTTTCGGAATACACAGTTCAGTGGACACTATTAGATATGGGATTGCGCAGCAGAAGTCCCATTCGCGGGTCTCTATTGACCTAACGTTGTTTCTAACTATGGATAGAGTAGGAGAAAAACGTTCAGAATTGGTCATAAATAACAGCAAGATAAATTTCTGGTTGGATAAAACATTATTTATCATTCATCACGTCGATAATTTTATCAAGATGTACCATCAACCACAGTAGAAAAGTTACTACATTCATGTACACAGCCCGGTGATGGTGGTATTTTGCTTTGGAGAACGTTCTTATGGGTGACTCTATGAACCTTAGCTCAGCTAGAAGGTGCCGTGAAAAATGTAGACTACCTGAGCACAGATCAGTTGCACTCTTATTTGGCGACTGTTTTCCCAACTGGAAATGAAATCTTCCAGTTGGACAGCATCCCATGACAAAAGGCTAGAATAGTTTTGGAAGGGTTCATGGAGCATAAAGATGAATTCTCCAATTAGTATCTTGGCTACCTAACGCGATGGATCTTAATCGTATAGGGAAAATTCGGCTTGCTATAGAAAAGCAGCTCAGAGATCAATCAACTTCTTTTAGGAATGCCTCGACGTTATGTGACCACTGCTCTTCGAAAAATCGAAATAATATGAATACCTATTCAATAACACGTTGTACCACTTTCTTCCAGAAAAAAACAGCTGTTATGTAATTCGCCTTGGTATAGATACAACATGTTCTTGGTAGATGATTGGAAACAGATTCTACCAATTGTCTAATCTGTGGTCACATAAAGTTGTGAAATTCCGACATGATGATGTCTGATCTCTGAGATGCCTTTCTATAAATATTCAAATGTGTCCTATAAGATCAGCTTAGGTGACCAAGATATTAATTGGAATTGATCTATATGCTCCGCGCGAATCCTTTTAACACCAATTCTATGGTTTTGACAGCGGACGCTGTCTTGACCAAAGAATTCCATTTCCAGTAGGGAAAACAGGTGACATATAAAGAGGAATCTGATACGCAATTCTGCTCAGGTTGTTTACAACTTTCACTGTCTATTCTACTTGAACTAAGACTGAAGCATTTCAGAGTGATGACCAGTCTGTGTACATGAAGGGAGAAAATGTTTCATTGTGGAAGACGGAACAACTTGGCATAGCCATCGCCGTGATGGATGAGAAATGATATTTCATTCTACAAACCTACATGTCTCAATATTTCTAAGCCTTCAGTATGCGTAGTTGGCAATGCCGCTTGGTCAAGTGAGGCCCACGTTTTGGACGTCTGTTGTGCAGTCTCGTATTCCTTAGTGTCCGTTGAAATGTGTGTTATGAAACACTAGCACTTGAGCCTGCACGGTACTGAGCTGTCAGATGAGCCACAGTCTGGCTCCAATTTGTCTTTATCAAACGGGACAATTTCTGACGTATTTTTTATGACACATGGGCGTCCAACAGCTTGGTGTTTCTTTCTGGTTTCACTCGCATTTATCCACTTTGCATAAATACTAAAAACAGCAGAACACGAATTACCTGTCAATCATGCTGATTTGGAGGTACTCGTTCCGAGTCTTCGGGTCATTGCAATCTGCCCTCTTTCAAATTCACTTAGACCCTAGCTACCTTTCTTCTCCCTCGCAAAAATAACCACCTTCTCTAGCTGTACAGTCAAGTACCATTCTCACTTAATCGCGTATATTACTCGTTATCCAGACGATTTCATTGAAAATAAAGAGGTGTTTTTAATGTTTTGTCTCGACAGTTAATCATTACTATAGAAAGAAAATATATCTTTGACAAATTTGTTAGGTAACATAATATAATGATACAAATATTTTTTTATTAAATTACTTTAATGCTGGAATTTTTTTGGGCAGAATGCTGGATTTTTCACAAGTGCAGTTTATTGAAGTAATTATGTATACACAGGGTGTCCTGTAATTCGACACCGCACGGAGTGAAAAAAGGGTCATATCAGTTCTTGGAGGGAAAATCTTTAGTTTAGTCATCACTTAACCAAGTGATAACTCAGTGGGGTAACAAGCCTGTTGGGGGGGGGGCAAGGCCTGCTTTGCCCATCTCATTTTTCGTGACTTATTGAGCTGGAATTCATAAGTAGGTTTTCCGGTAAGATAGTCTGTATAACACGTAAGTGATGGCTAGCATGTTTTTAAATGTTTTAATCGAAATCCCAGGTCACGTATCTGACATCACGTCATGATGTACTGTGACCACACACTTCACAATTTTGCATAAAATTTTTCACTAACTAGATCTTACATATCTGTATTACACATTGGGTAAAACCCTTTGTTTTTTTAATTAAAATTAATGCAGTTTTTTTTTAATCGGTGTTTGAGAAACCACTTAAGTCACTAACATCAACTTTGCATAAAAAAATACTCTAGGCAATAGTTTTCAAAGGGTTACCCATTCATTTAAGATTTTAGAATGGCACAGCACTCATTTCTTTCTTATGCATATCAAATGTTTATTATTATTTTTTTAACAATATGAATCACTTTCAGAAAACAGTTTTAAGTAACTCTCAAACTGAAGGATAAATTAAAAAATAAAATATCTCTACCTTTTTAAAAGTGATCGCTTGAGTACCTGATTAAATTTGTTAATCCACTGCTTCAGGAACTCATTGGCGCAGCTCGGTTACATTTTCGATTAGTTTAAATGAAATGAAAAGGTACATTATTCAAACATGTTTCCCATTTTACTTTTAAATTTAATCAATTGATTTATAAACATTTGAGATTAAATTCTTAGAACAGAAATCTTTTCCTAAATAAAAATAATAATAAGGATAGAAAAGAAGTATTATTTTCAAATTTCAACTAAATGGGCCCTCTTTTGAAATAATTTGCCTAGAATATTATGCAATACTTTATTTGTATGGAAAGTCTCAAATATATTTAACATCTTCTCAAACCCCCACCCGAATTACGTTAACTTTAACTAAACCAGTACAATGTCTTGCCCAAACTGTGATTGTGATTAATAGCGGAGCTATATAAGATCGCGTTGATTAGAATCACAGTGAAATGTGTGGTCACAGTACCTAATGATGTGATGGAGTGTGTGTTCATTTTCCCTATTTTCAAAAAATATCCTATAGTCACCATTTAACCAGAACTGATGTGACGGATCCTTTCACTTCCTACAGATAGTTTGCGGGTAATTGCAATAGAGATTAAAGTACTGTGGTGGCAATATTGGAGAGTATTCCATCATGAATTTAATCTAGAACACAGGCCACTGTCATTTGCAATACCTAGCATTTATCTTTAATGGACTTGCTAGATCTACCTAATTTGTTACCAAATGGGTCGCGGATCCATTTCTTAACAGTTCGTGATCTTTTTTGTTTGGAAAGTATTCTTCGAACTTTTTTAAAAGCAAATGCAGGTATTTGTACCCCACCTGGGAGAATGAATGTTGCTAATGCGAAAATTGCCGGGGAAGAATTGATATTGGCTTCCACTAAAGACATTTGCCATAAACTTCTAACAGAGGCTGCTGAGGAGAAGATAGCACATGTGCCTTTGTCTGATAGCACTGTGACTTAGTGCTTTGAGGAAACAGCCGAATATATTGACGCACAATTCTTGGAGAGGATCAATCCACATTCCAGGTTGACGAATATATAGATATTGATAACAAAACAAAACTACTTCATTCATGAGCGATATCGATACCCGGAGGATTTGTGTATGTACTATCTTAGCCAACCAATAATACAGGAGCAGAACTGTTCAAGTAGGGAATAGTTACATATCAGAACAATTAAAGAAGTCCTTTTGTAGCGGTATATACACAGACGGGGCAGCTGTATGACCAGACGACTATCTGGTTTAACAGCTCGGAATAAGGAGGGTGCCTCTGAGAATGAGTTTACGCATTGTCTCATGAACAGAGAAATGATGAGAAGACGAAAACTGTCATTGGTATTAAACTGCACATCGTATTGATTGATGTCGTTAAAGCTATCGACCACATCAACGCACATGACCTTAACTCACCCCTGTTTGAGCAGCCTTGTGAGGAGATGAATGAAGAATAAGAATGTCTTCTCTCATATAAAGAAATAAGTCAGTTATCCAGAAAAAAATCGATAATCAGAGTATTTGAATTTTGAGAGTCATTACAAAGACTTCTCTCAGAAAATAAGTAATCAGCTGGCAGCACATTTCAGCGACAAACTGTCTTACCTGTATAACAATTCACCCTGCTCAATGAACTTAATATGTGCCTTCAGAGCAAATGATAACCGTTTTCTTGTCAGCAGACAAGCAGCTGCATTTCAAGCTAAATTGGAGTTGTGGGGACGGTGTATGAACATAGGCATTTTGGACATGTTTCAGACTTTGGTGGGGGTTTTTGGTAGCATTTATTTTCCAAGTTGATGCCAAGTTGCTTTTAAAACAATTCGAGTGTTACTTTCCTATTACCAAAGACCACGAACAGGTAAGGAAAGGACTAACAAATATGAATCTCTAGTATGCCTGTGCAAGATACCTACTTCATACTGCAAATGACGGCTGACTTATAACTAAATTAGAGACAAGATTGTGCCGGTGTTCTGTCATGGGAAAAACAATGTTTAAATTATCCAAATGAGCATATTTCAATTTCTGTTTTAAAACATAATACGATACACTTTCAATAAACTTCAAATAGCACAATACTGTAACCTTCACCATGTAGATGGTTCTCATCTTCTTACTGTTCATTAGCAAATCAAGTTATTCTGAAAACTCCTGGCCACTGGTTGCCAAACAAATTGACTGTAACTACATTCCTTCGACTCATTTGTTTAATTGTTATAGTAATTTAAAGGAAATTTGTTTGAAAGACGCAGGGATTAATGAAAAATATACAGTGAATATCAAGTACTGTTATTCCCAAATTCATAAGGTTGTTCTTCAGAAATCGGTTTATAACGATCTTTATTTAATTAAAAATTTCTATATCTTACAAATGGTTTCAAAAATTTAGACTCGTAATTTACTACAAATATAAAATGCATATAAGAAAGATTTTAAATGCAATTATAGTTTTGGAATGGATCTTCAGTTTGTATATGAAAACGATAATATTTTTTATTATTTTGTACTCTTTTTTTTCAGATATATTGCTGTAACACAACCTATTAAGTATTCAAAGCACAAAAACAGTACAAGAGTATCACTTACTATTGCAATAGTGTGGCTGGTCTCCGCCGCCATTGGATCCCCAATTGTTCTCGGGCTCAACACTTCTCCAGAGAGGACTCCGCAACTCTGTGTCTTCTATAATTCAGACTTCATCATATACTCTTCACTTAGTTCTTTTTATATCCCATGTATAGTAATGATCTTCCTCTACTACAAAATTTTCAAGGTAAATGTGCTGAAATATTTTACGTAAATTCTTTTATGAATATTAAAAGTTAACGATGATGATTAATTAAAACAGTGCATTTTTTTAACTAATATATGTAACGTTAAAAAACTTGTATATAACTTAAAAAAGTTTTCTTATAATGTTGATGCTCACATAAGCTTTTCTTTTCTATATATAAATTGTCATAAAAATATATTTTTTGCAACAAAAAAAATCAATTAAAAAGAATAGATAAACTTTTATTATAGGATAGAAAAAATTATACTTATCTTTTTACTCTCCTTATATAAAATAAGTCGTTGAAATGTAGAAAAGCATGTTGTTTTTGTAAACTCTTTGTGATTTAGAGATAGTACTAATAAAATATAGAGAAGCCTACATATCTCCATTTTAAAATATTTGAAAACTCAACGTAATACTAACACACAGAACATAAATTTACCAAAAATCTAAAATACATTTAACAAAGTCTAGAATGAGTAGAGCGAATTTGAAGTTATATTTTCTACTAATATAAAATTAAAATAATCATGTGGTTTCACGCGTATGCGTGAAAACGCGATGCCAGTCATAATAGGCAAGATGATTTAGACACACAACATAGCAATACTGAGAATCTCCGAAAAATAGCTAACAGCGGGGAATATTGTTAATATATTGGAAAAAGAAATAATTGAACTATTTATACTTTTACACGTATCTTAATATAAATCATGGATAGATATGAATTCGATTCTTTACAAGTCTCCTCAAACGCACCATAAAGTTTAAAATAATGCTATTTTTGACACTGATTACATATAATAGTTTTAATTGCTTTAAACGCAATATATTTGTATGTCTTTTTTCCCATAGGCAATACACGAACGAGCCAAGAAAAACAAACTCCGAGCTTGCAATTCCGAATCGGGTGGATGCCGCAGCACTGGTTCTTCAAGTCTAGCAGCGGAAGCAGGGACATCTCAGAAGCAGAACCCACCCAGCTGCTCAATAGGTCAAGGCAGCAAGGGCCTACAGGTAGTAGTTGAAAAGGAAGGTATGACTACCAACACCGGAAGCAACAGCCAGGAAGATGATTACGATGACGATACAGCAGGAGATGATAGTTACCGCCAGGAATCTGTAAGGGGTGCTACAGCAGCTTCGGCTATGTTGCTGAGCGCTTTTATGACGGAAACTATCCGTATTGAGATCCCCATCAATGGCAACACAGATTCCGGATATGGAACCTCCCATGTCGAACAGGAGACTCAATTCATGTCTGAACAGACTTCTCCCAAGCACGTATTTCCCGGGATGGATTTGGTAGCGGGGAGGGTTGGTCAGCAGAAAAAGAATGGTCTGTCCAATAAAAAAGGTGATGGAGGCGACACGTCTGGTGGGATTAAGAAAAAGTCCAGATTTAATCTTGGAAGAAGACACAAAAGCAGCCGGAAGAAAAGGGAAAAAGCTTCCGCGAAAAGAGAGAGGAAAGCAACAAAAACTCTTGCGATAGTGTTAGGTGGGTATTGTTAGATGGAATATAAGAATTCATTTATTTTTCGAGTATCTTGCTTTGATATACTTTGTTAAAATATCAACTCATTTTTTCATTTTCCTTAGAGTAAGAATGAAAAATCATTTACGGAGCTCTTAAGGATTGTTAAGACTTATTTGACACAGAACTCTGACAAAAAAATTATTCTTATAGAGTATACTGTCCCCTTTACTTTTAAAACATTCGAATAGAAGGGAAAGATAAGGTGCGATGCGTTCTTAATTTTATACCTCTACAAACATATACTCCAAGAAGTGTTTCATTAGCTTGCTTTGCATATTTCTTTTTTCTATTAGAAACATTCACAAAAACCGAGTTTATTTATTTTTCTTTTTTGAATATATCGAATGTATTATACAATACATGAATAATTTTAACGAACTTTTACCAAGTCCTTCGTTGATTAATTATATGAAAAGTAAATACACAGATCTATAAAAATAAAATCTTCAATAAATGGTTTAGTTTTGACAATATTTTCTCTTTAAAAATAAGAAAATTAATAATAGATAGAGAAAAGCTGCATATTCTTATCGAAAAAACGAGATCTCCTGTATAAAGCATTTATATTACTCCAAACTTTCCTCCACCAGCAGTGTATGTTTCTAGCTCTAGAGGACACTACATAGACATTCTGGGGGTATGTCCTTGAAACGCCATCCATTCCATTGTTGTACCTACATCCATACTTCCTCTTTCATCACCAATGTCTCTGCCTACATCTACAATCTCACCATCACCACCAATGTCTTCAACCATTATTGGACTTTATTTTTTAGCAAGACAAATTCCACTTCCAAGAATTAGAAATTTTGTTAGTTACGGGCTCTTGAGAGATTTTTTCAAATTAAGTACCTGGTGACCGTGTAGCTATCACTGAAAGATACTTATATACACCCTTGAATAACTAGTTTTTGAAAGCAAAATGAATTACTTTGGAATGAGTTCTTTACAGAAAAGTAAAGTTTCTTTTAAACAGTAGCCAAGAAAATTACGTGTGGATTGATAATTTTCCACTTTTTTTTTATTTCTCTCTCTCTTTATGTGTCTGTGAACATACGCATTCAACATTTTAAAACTTCTACTCTTTAACACATATTTTACTTTTAAGGTAATTCTTTACTTCTGATTATGAAAGAAATAATACGTATAAATACTTCTTGAAAGTATGGAATAATGCTTCATTCTGAAATAAATTATTTTAAACAAATGTTTCATGTGAAAAATCCAAATTTAATGGACAATAATTTATTTCGAGGTAAAAAAAGAACTTTTACAAGTGATTACATTTTTAAATTAGAACGTTTACTATGAATTGATAAAAATTACTTTTCCTTTCAGGTATGTTCCTTATGTGCTGGGTGCCATTCTTCACATGCAATATCTTGGATGCCATTTGCATCAAGTTGGAAAATGATGACTGGAGACCAGGAATGACCATTTTCCTGCTGACCACCTGGCTAGGATACATCAACAGCTGCGTCAACCCTGTTATATACACAATTTTCAACATGGAATTTAGAAAAGCTTTCAAGAAACTCTTAATTGATTCATGGTAACCTTCGGATCATAAGACATTACCTGTAAATGGATGAAACACTGAAGGTGGAATATCTTCCAATAAAGCTCACACATTATTGCTATTTATTTATTCATTTGTAAAAATACATTTTAACAGCCCACCTATTTTGAAAGCATGATATGGAAAATGTTTGTTTTTGTAAAATTACATATGAAGCCAAATTAAAATATCTGTATACCTACCAATATACACTGTGTGTTTTTGTTATTTATTTTTCTATAGATTACACCTTATAATATCATTATCTATATGCCCTAACTATTAATTAGTTCTGAAGCTTTGTTAACATTCTATCATTAGTTTTACAAATTTAGTTAATTAGTTATCCTATGATTTTTATTATTTATAAATTATCTCTTTATAAATAATAAATATCATACAACATAAAAGGAATTTTCTCATAAATGCGTAGTTAATTTTAGGAACAAAATAAAAAAAATTGGGAAAAATGGTAATATTAAATAATTACGAAATTTCCTTAAATGGTTAAGAGATAATTGAGCATTTTTACTTTTAATCAAAATGCTGTGAAAAAAGGAAAAAATTATAACATCTGTAATGAATAGCAAAAAATGTAATTTTTTGTATATATATAATTCATAAGAGTGAAAATCTGTCCACCATAACAAAGAAAAAGGCATTTTTTTCTTAAATGTTTGCTTTTCAAAGAGAGAAAAAGTACAAACTTTGTGAAACAATTCAATTTTTAAACATCAAAATTTGAGATTTTCAATTTTATTTTAATAATTATGGTTAAATTAAAAGGATTTTCAATAAAATATATCTGTTATATTACTATTTACACAGAAAATTATATTTAATTTTTAATTGCATAACTTATTTTTATATTAATATTTGACACTCTTATTTAACGTCCAAACATAAATAAAATGTATAGTTAAACCATTAATAAAACACAATTTTCATTCAATGAACAAAGTTTAAAGAATATAAAAATTCCATCTTTGTTGAAAATATCTATTCGAATTTTTATGAGACATACCACAATATTCCTTAATAACTAAGATTAATGAAGCGTTTCAAAATACTTCAGAATTAATTTTCAGAAAAAATTCATATGAAAAAATATAAAAAAGAAAATTGTGATTTTGGAGGCAAATATATATATATATATGATCATATTTCTTAATAATGTAAATATGGCAAAGTCCCAGTGGAAAAATATTGAATAAAAATTACAATAAAAATTAGCAAATAAGTTGTGTTTCGAGGTTTACAATGTACTGGAAAAATGAAAATATGTATGGTTCACATTTTTTGAGCGATTTTGAATTATAATTTTTGGAATTGTTATTTGATAAATATACTAATATGAAATATGCACCGTTTAATATTATATATTTACACTCATGATTGCGAATTTAAGCCCGCTTTATATTATTTGTATTTTATTGCATTGATTATTTTCATTCTTCTTATAACATATTATTTCCTCTCTTTTTTCTGTCTTTTTTATGAAAACAAATTAAAACTTGTTTTTCAGTCATATATAACTGATATCGTTAAATATTACAATATTTCTATAGCAATTTTATTTTAGTAAATTTTAAAATGATTGAGTTACCATATTTGTTGTGCAATTTTTGAATATTTTGCATTTGTCCTGTATTTACATTCGCTTATATAATATTCTATACATTACACGATATATACTTGATATAACTCATTATCTTACTAACTATGTAAGACACATAAATGGTTGAATAAATTTGAAACATTAAAAAATATTATAAGCAGTTCAACATAATACCACATGTGTGTAAATATTATTAACATTTATAATAATCAATGTGGAATGATAATTGAATTTTGGTATCAAATACCATCCTAAAGCTATTCCTCACACTAAATTTAAGCCTATAATTTTCCATGATAGAAATAGACATTTAAATTATTTAGTGAAACAGTTGTTATTTTAATTAGACTTATAACTCTAACGGCTGAATGAGCACAAGGAATTGATTTGACGAATAGTATAACCAAGCAATTGAGAAATAAACTGCAATAATTTTTTAAAAAGCTCTATTTAAAAGGAAACACATAAACTGCATATTTTGAATACCCAATCTTTATGCTCTGATAAATAAATTTACTTAGTTGGAAGTGAAATCAGTTCATTGTTTAATGAATATCAATCAATTGCTTATAATTCGTTCCTTGAAACTAAGTCATTATAACTTCTCGCATGAATAAACAAGAATTTATACAATTGAAAAATGATAAAATCGGAAATGGATAAATGTTAAAGTCTCTCCGATAATTTAAGCATTAGATTTTGAAAATTTCATAGAATAATGTTGCATATTTTCAGTTTAATATATGTAAAATTATCCTTGATTTATTAATTTTATATTTTCTTCCAAATTTTTCAGTCATCATGTGTATAATATTAGATATTTGTTTAAAAATGTAAATCGTTTGCTGTAATATTTAGCTTATAACTGCTTCTGTAACTGAAAAAAAAGTCAGATTTGTCCAATGTTTATTATTTGAATGCGTACATTGAATTAATAGAGTATTTATATCAATATCCATAACTATATGGCTGCCATTCATTTTACCTATTCAGTTAATAGGTAAAATGAAACCGATTGATTGCAGCAATTAGATAACATTTCCTTTTCCTTGATCTGTCCTTGTAAATCTGATAAAAATATAATATTTTAAATACATATTTCTTAGAAAGATACAAATTTCTACAGTTTATCTTAATTCTTTTATAGTTAAACTGTAATATTTTCGAAATGCCCCTTATGAAACAACATAAAATTGAAATTATGATGTGACTTGAATCTTATACATCAATTGTCACTGACTATCTGACATCCATATATAACGTAATGATGCTTGAAAGCATTAGTTTAACCTGCTTATTTCATGGATCAGCAGTTACTAAAAATGAACTTAATTTCTACCTACAAATGGTAAATATACATAATTCCATTGAAGTTAATTGAAATGCTAAGATAATTCAACCTTTCTACTGCCCTTGGAAAAATTTAGGTGATGCATCATATTACGCAAAATACGCAATTTTATGGAATAAATGAATTGATCAATTTTCAAATATAATCATCAGCAGGGTTCTAGAAACAGGTTAAAATCTAAATGTTTTGTTTTAACTGATAAATCCTACAAGTATTCAGTTAGCACGACATTTGTTTTATCACAATAGTAATCTGATTAAAATTTAAATTTAATTTTGAAACCAAAAAAAAATCCCATCTTTTGAACTACATTTTTGAATTCTTCTGCCTTAACAATTTAATTATTTATTTAAAATTTTAAATTACAAGTAGGAAAATTATGACTAATGTCCTCGTAATCACATTATTTTATATCAGGATTTTGTAAACTAAATAATTCCTTTAATGATTTGAACGCATTGTTATTTCCAAAAAAAGAAAAGCACATATTTTTTTTTCAGATAAATTCTAATGTTAGTAAAATGAACCATCAAAAAATTATCAGAATTACTTTTGATTCTACGGTGTTCATCCTTCATAATAATCTTAAAGATATTCTAGCAAATACAATTGATTTAGAAATGCATTCAGAAGCAGTCCTCACACAAATTAACGAAATAAAAAAAGCAGTATAAAAACAAACAGGAAAAGAAAAATTATCTATAAATCCAATTGAAATTTTTTTAAAACTTTCATGTAAGAATATTATTAGTTTCTTGGAGAATTTCTAAAATTTATGATTTTTAGCTTTTTATTATGATTATTTAAAAAAGTACTCACATTTTAAGAATTAAGTAAAAGTGCTTTAATTTTGCAATGCAATTATGAAAGATTACTATAATATATTGCATGAGAAGAATTTTTATTAAAAATATTCTATATTAATAAAATAAAAAAATAATTAAATTGTGTAAATGTATAAAAAGATATTCAAACAATGTTCAAGTGATAATTTAACATCAAAGCAAATATTAAGACCAATGCTTTTATTTATATATTGTAATTATTATTTTAAATAATAACTGAAAGATATTCATATTCTTGCACAAAATAACTAATTAATGATGTAATATCACTATAAGTGGATAAAATAACGCGAATTAAGCACAGGGTTAACTTCCAGTAGTAATATTATAAATATCCCCAAAACTCCCACATATTTATAAAATCTCAACCTTGTATCAGGCATTTTAATTCTTTGATTGTCTTTTTTAAAATTTTTATCTTGTCCTTTTTGAAGATTCAAATAAGTTTTTTTTTTATATATATATTTGGATTAGTTTGCAGAATTTCAAATTTTAATAAGTACTTTTTTGACAAAGCTCGTTTTAAAAATTTCTACCATTGCTTTTAAAAATCCTAATTATTTCAACAAAATTAACATATTATATTAGAAAAACGGGTCACTCACTTATCACGATATCTCTGAAAATATTAGGCTTCTACAGACTTGAAGTTTTACAAGCATATTTCTCATGTTAAGTAGATATCTGCTAAGGAAATGATTTGTGAAAATCCATCCTTAGGCAAGAAGTTAAGGTTTGTTATAGATACTTATATTACCGTTTTTGAACTGTTATAACTACAGATTTGAATTTTGGTATAGATATGTTCCTTTCATGAAATAAAGATCCGTTTATTGGTTGCCAGGGGTTAAGGAGGCGTAATATATATATTACGCTCCCGCTATTGAACTATTAGATACACAGACTAGAAATTTGTTAAATATGCTACTTTTGGTACCTGGAGATTCAAATCAGCTACCATGAGGAATGCAGGGGATAAGGGGCTCGTTATAGATAAAACTCCCTTTTACTGACCTGTTAGAGCCCCATACTTGAAATTCGGTAAGCATGTTTCTTTTGTTGAATAGAGATACGCTAGGAATGGATTTTACGGAAAACAATTCCTATGGGAGGGAGGTTGCCGGTAATTATTGAGATGTTGGATAAAATAAAAATCCCGTCCCGAACTTACTGTAGTGGGATTGTTGGGATGCAGGTTTCTTGTGTTGAGTTGAAATTCCCTAAGTATGGAATAACAAAAAATTACTTTTTGAGTCATTAGACTTGGACTTCAAATTTCGCATGCATATTTATTTTGTTCAGTAGAGATCCACTAAAAGTGGGTTTTGAGGAAATCTAATTTGGGGGATGGGGCCACGAACGCGTGAAATAAATCAATTTTGTAAATTCCTATACTTTTTAAATCAAGATATGAGGGTTATAAGAATTTATCACAATGCAATCCTGCAAGATATCAATAATTTACACACACATTCGTACAACATAATGAAAAAATAGATTATTAATAACAAATGCTAAACTAAATTTTACGCACTATGTATATTGGGTTATAATGTATCGAAAAAAATTAAAGGACAGATTGGTGAAGGGGGTCCGAACACAACTCTCCATTCTTGTGTGCGCCACTGATATTATTGCTTCCTTACTGATGAAATTGAAAAGATAAAACGATACTCTTCTCTGGTAAATGCCGTCTGCGTTGGCAATCCACTTTGAAATTCCACACTGGGTTATATGAGAACTTTGAGTCATGTCAGATTAAATGCGCCTTATTCCTTACACCAGGGCTTCTCAAATTTTCAATATTTGCGACTTAATATTAAATCATAAATTTCATCGCGCCCCCCTCCATACACTAAGAATGTATTGAATTAAATCATACTATACTCTGAAGTTAAACCTACAGTACGACTTTAACCTCTTAAGTGCCACCGGCGTATATAAACGTCTCTTTCAGCCAGAGTGTCAATTGGTCCGAACGTATATATACGTCTTTCCGAAGTACGATTTTTTCTGTGCACTGCTTTCCATAAAATTATCCCGAAGGCTTTGGAATGCAAGAAAAGGATATTGACAGCGTTTGGCAGTATTTACTTTTTTCAGAGAATTTGCTTATTTTTTATTTTTACTATCCCCCTCCCAATACACCCCTACGTGCTAAAGGATGGCATTGGGGAGCGAATCGTGTTATTTTTAATCGGCATTTAAGGGATTAATTATAAACTGTACAAAAGATCAAGATAAGTGTTAATTTTTGTTTTTAATTTTATACATGACAAGCCTATAAGGTCATTGATAAGTATTAAACTTGTTCTTAACTTAGTATTGCTAAATTAGTTATAAAATACATTAGGCAGTACTGATATATTTATAAATGCATTATATCAAAGTAAACGTGTATTTTATGAAGTCAGAATGTATTTTATTTGTTTACTTTCAGTTTATTAATAATTTTTTTAATAATATTTTGTGTTCGACTGTTCAATACGCTCGTGCCCCTTTTATAGGGTTATCACGCCCCCCTAGGGGGCGCGCCACAGTTTGAGAAACGCTGCCTTATACATTTAAGGTGAATGACTTCCTTTGTTTAACATCTTACATGACATCTAGAGGGCGCTGGCTATTGCGAAATTTTTGGCACAAATATTTTTCTAAAAATTCCCTAGATGGGCAATAAATTTATCTCTCTGGTACTCCTTTCAACAAAATTCTCCCCTCAGCGAAAGGAGACACTCCCTGACTGGGGGGGGGGGCAAAATCGTAAAACTGGTAGAGAAGTTCTTTTTTCTTTTTCAAGGGGGAGGGGATAAAACAGCAGTGAATCTTGTCCAAGAAAGAGTTATTTCTGGACAAAGATCAGTGGTCAAACTTTTTCGGCTCATGGAACCCTTAAGGGTCCCGTAGACAGAAATTCCAACTCTTAAACGATGAAAGCGCCCTCTTCTAGGAGGGGGGAATGGGCGTTCCTAAAAGAAAGGCCAAGTACTCATGAGTACTGGTCTTAATGATCGGAGGTAAATAGTTCCTTCATAAAAGATAAATTATATGCCTTTTTTTCTTAATTTTCAATATTTTCTTGACTTTGAAATAAACATTTTTTTTCAAGCTATTATTTTTCCAAATTTCCATTTACTTGATCCCATTTTCTGATGATTATGTTCTGACAGCTGTCATGATGAAAGAAAATGATGCCACAGAATCATACAAGCCTCTTGTTGAGAGAGGGATTCTAAGTGCAAAGGGAGCTCGAGACAGGACCCCCCCCCTCTCTTTCGCCTTCTATTTTTGTTCTTGGAGGGTCCAGTTTACAACCAACTGAAGACTATTTATATGACAACTGACCCCTCTTTTACTGCCCACCCCATGGCAGTTTTCAATTACATGAAAACTGTGCCCGACATTCTAGTTGTACAAAGAAACTGCTTTTTTTCCGCTGTTTCGTTTCTGTTTTGAGGAACATCAGTTTTTCATTTGAATTTTATAAAAATATAAGTTTTAGTTAAGGCAAAAACCTTTATATATATATATATATATATATATATTTCTATACATTCAAAACAATTTTCTGTGATATTCTTCAATACTAAATTGCATCAAAATCCTTTTTTAAACAGTTTAATGACAAGAGAAATTTATAAAATTAATGGAATGAATAGTGTAATGTGATTTAAATTATTCTCTTTCCTGAAATATTTCAGGTCAGTTCTTTATTTCCGATTCAGTTCAATAATTTTATTTAAAAACGGTTTAAGACATGTAACAAAAAAAAATCTTATATAAATTTAATAAAGTACAGTGGCGTAACTACCAATGGGCTAGGTAGTGCCGTGCACAGGGGCCCTTGAGCTCAGGGGACCCTCACGCCTTGACCACCAAGCAAGTCGAGCTTGCGATAATTTCTCCCATAATTGAGGTATAAATATAAAAGATTGTTACATAGCTGTAATCATGGCAACTCCGTTGAAAGTAATTTCAAACTTGTAAGGAATTCCCCTAAATTCTTTCCTTTGTTTGTGTATAGTGTTGCGAATTTTACTTATTAAAAAGTTTATATTATTTTTCAATTTTTTCATTTTTCTAATCTTTACTTGAAAATAAACATCAAGTTCCATGAAATGTCTTACCATACATCTAAAAAAACTACACAGGAAGCTATTTCTTCTTGGTCATTTTATTTTTTATAACAATATGATTCATAATAAGCTATTTTCAATGTTTCACAATCTGGTATCTGCAACAGACTGATGTAATTTTGACCCCCCTCCTCTGTTTTTTCGTGTGTTTTATTTTAAATAATTATAATAATTTTGTATTATATTTTCTTGTTTGTGCATATTCTTTTATCATTTCCTGTCTATCACATGTCAAATCGAACCTGGGCAATCACTAAATTCACAAGAAACTCATATGCATACATGTAAGTAGTTTGTAGCTTTGCTTTCCTATGTTCTGCAGAGCTTGACACAGGGCTGATGTGAATCAGCTTTGTATATATATATATATATATATAAAATACTCTAATATATTTTTAATTAATAAAACTCCACCAATATTCTCTTTTTTTTTTGCACCAAGACCTTTGGATACCTAGCTACGCCACTGATAAAGTATATTGAGTATTGGTTTTGGGACCCACACAATTTTTTGGAAGAACAGTTTTAGTGTTGGAATTTCTTATATAAATACAGTTACAAAAAAAAGGAACGAGTCTTACAGTAGTCGCATATGATGTGTAACATGGCATGTTATCCTGGTAAATACGCAATAGTAAGATAAATCCTGGAAAAAATTAATCGGGTATGATTGGAAATAATTTTCTATCAAATAATTTTATCTTTAATGAAAATTTTATTTAATTAACACAAAGAGTCATGTAATTTTTTAGCAAAAATAAATATTCTTGTTCAATTTGGGGAGGACACACACACAATAGACTTATGATGACTAAAATCTGACACATATACTTGAGATTTTAAAGTATTTAATAACCTTTGAAAAACAACGTCAATAACAGTACCACTGTTAGATGTCGATATATTTCGGTTTGTGTTCATTTCGAGCTTGAGCTCATCATTCAAAAAAGCTATGAGCGGGCAATCGTAAAGTTACCTGACTAACAAACAGATTTGGTAAAGCAGTAATTGGTTCGGCCGTTTGTTTCTGAAAGATTTGTGTTCGTTGCAAAAAAAAAAAAAAAAAAAAAAAATACCTGCTGCGTGGAGTTGAATTTTGTGCAATTCTTTTCGGCTGTACTCCTTCAGTTTTTAATTTTTTTTCGCACGTTTCTTTTGTCGAAAATCTCGCATACATTCTGCTTTGGATTTACTCGTCTCGGTAAATCACAAAATCGTTTTAAAGTTATTGTATTCCAGATTTTAATTTCAATTAACTTTTTTCACTAATCATACTAAATATTTTTCTTATTTATCACACTAATGTTATATTTTTAATATCACAAACAGAAACCAGCAATATATTTTTAAAAAAAATAAAAATAATTTAAATCAGCTTTTAAAACCGTGGAGGATTATATACCATAATGACTAAAGACGCGAGATTCCCAAGTTCAAAAAAGGTCATGAAGAATACAAAGAAACTGTAAACTCAAGTGTCATTCTGGCTATCCGATCTTGGCTTAGAAGAGGGATGGCCAACTCAAATGAACTTGCGGGCCACTTCGGAAAAACATTATAATCCTGCGGGCTGCAAACAAAAATTATATATCTTTATATTATATTTAGACCCATCACAAACATTTATTGGAATGAAAATTTAAAACGGAATGAATTATTATTGATTTCATTATTTTTCATCTATACAAGCATAGATAATTTATAATAATAATGCAATATGTCTAATTCTAGCAATAGGCAGCGCGATGGAGTTACAGGAATCGAGTGTGATGCTGCGCTGCAATACCGCACACTTCTAAGAATGTATTAAAATAAAAGAAAGGTAATAAAATACAAACAGTTATGAAGTATATTTGTTACAAAACACTACATTAAAAACAAAAATATTGTACAAAATAATCATATTTTGTAATGAATCTCGAGGGCCGCAAAATTATTCAAGGCCGCGGGTTGGCCACCCTTGGCTTAGAATTACGAAGTCTGTCGCAAATAACATATATGGCTCTAGAGCAGTGGTCTTCAAACTTTTTCAACTCAAGGAACCCTTTAAACTTGAAAGTGTTTTTGTGGAACCCCTAGAACTAGAAAGTGTTTTTGTAGAACCCCTAGAACTAGAAAGTGTTTTCGTACAACCCCATTCCAATCAGAATTTCCCGGGATTTTGGGGGAAAATCTCTCTATATATAATTCCTCAGATGTCAAACATTCAAATTGTGGAGTGAGTGAGTGAATATTAACGTCACACTGTTCAGCTACAAGAGAGCTTTTGGTAACGGACCTCGTAATTTTGAACCATGGTCAAGTGACGGGGATGACACCTGAGATAGCATCTCATCTCCTAACTACCACACCAAAGGAAGGACGTTTGAGCTCTCGACAGATTTAACGTGCATCGCGCCCCTACACTGTGGGTCTTTAGTGGTGCTGGGCTTGAACTTTAAAATTGTGGAACTATTTGCCTGTATTTGTACTTGCAGTGCATTCTTCATAGCGCATTAACTTAAGAATTCATTTTGGAAAAAAAAGCAGTGATGAGTTATCTTGAATAATATATGAAACACATGTATAAATGAAAATGCAAAATGTAGATACTGCTTTCCAGACAGAAATTTAAAAAAAAAAATTCTGCAATGTTATTTCTAAGTTTAATTTTCAGTGAAGGAAATAAAAACGGAATAAAAACATCAGTAGCAATAGTAAATAAATTAATTGAAATTTATATGTTTTAAGAAGAAACTATTAATGTTACTAAAAATATTCTTAAAATTATGGAAAACTTTCTGATTTATTTTAAATCAATGGTATTTCATCTTCGGAATATTTAAAATGCGATGATCAATAAATCCATTTAGTATGTGGAAACTTTCACAATATTTGAAATGAACAGCGGAACAAGAATTTAGAAAAAAAGAAATACACACTTTTCTTTCCAATTCCTGAAATTCTGTCCTATATTCTTTTTTCGTTTAGCCGAAAGAAATAATCTTTTTTTGAAGCTGCGACGATGATCCATTTTATTTAATAACTGAAATAAACTGTGCAAAATAAGTTTTAAAACAGCTGATATTCAAATAACTTTAACTTGGAAAAAAACACAGGAATTTCAATTTTGGAGATATGTAAGAAAAGAATGCGAAATCTGATTCACTTTATCCTGACGATTCAAATGCATTTAATAAATATTAATTGTTCATTTTAATTATTAATAAAATATAACTTATTTAGTATATATAAATAATTTTAAGAAAGGTGGAATAAAAAACAGAGGATAGCTTTTTGTACAAAACGTATTTGTAATTATTTTCAAGCACAGACTCAAACTTTCCTAAGAATGATGTAATTGTAAATAGTATCTTGAATGCCTATAGATTCTTAGAAAACAAGACCCATTTTGAGGGGGGGGGGGACATCTCTGTTACACAATCCAAGGAAGAGTCATAAATTACCCCCTTTCACCAAGGGAACGCAGGGAAAATTTCATGTATCCTTCCGCAAGAAGGCGGAGTTACAAGTTTACTTTCCCCTCATTCCAAATATGCAATGCTGACTTATTTAATTACTCGCAAATAAATTAGTTTAAAATTTTTAAAGTATATGCGTTTGAAAGAGCATAAAAAATAATGGATTTCCGCTGAAAAACTTTTTTTATCCGATAATTGAAAATATTTTTATGATCGTTTCAACGCACTAAATGTAAATTTTCAAGCTTTTAATAAATATTTAAAAATATTTAGAAATTTTTTTTAAAAAAATCGAAATCAAGAGAAACATTAATTTTTTTTTAATCTTTAGGATGCATTTTGTTTCATACAGTTAAAAGCAATACCTTAGACGTAAATTGAATTATAAGAAATTCCATAGGATTAACATTACACTCGGGTTTTCGTGGTGGCGTGTCACCGGGAGCCTTAATGATAAAACGCATCAGAGGATGTGAACACCTTTCGCCTTTGTCCTCGCATTCTTACATCCCTTACGGTCAACCGCTACCTTCTCGACGCTTTGTACAGCCCTTTAGTTCAAGTATTTCGCTGACATCGTATATTGGTAGCATTTTGCTCTGTCCCAAATGTCGAGTGATCCTGCGATTTAGCAACTCTGTTTCCTTTAGTTCAATTTTACATGTTCTCTCAAATAGCAATTTGTGCTCATACAGTTTGCATATCCGTCTGTGAGATTATTGAAAATGTTTTATATCTAGCTACAAAGCCTATATCCAACAAAATTAAGGTAAAACCTTTTTTTCTCTCTTGTAGCTAGCCTTGTAGTCGTTCGGGTTGGAGCAATCTTAATTCTTGAATCCAGCGGAATGATTTAAGCATACTCGTAATCATTGATGAGTCTCTGTTTTACTAAGCAAAATTTAATAGCCATTTAATTACATGTTCCGATTAAATAGATAAAGCTTAGAGAATTAATACAATTGAATTACAGCAGGAAATATCGGGAGCGGTTGCTCAGTGTTCGATTTTACATTCTCTGTGATAAAAAGGTAAACATACACAGTCCCAGCTAACAGTTCAGTTGGCGGTTTTTGCAGAAAGTAGAAGTAGAGAAGTTCCAACAGAGATAATTGGTATAATCACCGGAATTACATTTACATTGAAATTACACCTTAGCATTGAAATTTCTTTTGTTTTTATACACTATCCTCTTGCACACAATCTGCGGAAACTCTTGTTAATCAGTCACATGCCAACTAAAATTAATCATTTACGTATAAAAGCAAAGTAAGGTATGTCGAGTATATGCAATTTTGCTCAATTTGAATATCTCTTTCTGGGTGTATGTTTTTTATATTTCAACATAATTAGTTTAATAGATTTGATTTGATTTTTATCACAAGTGAAGCACTTTGAACTTGCATGTCGGTTATTGTTGACAGACTTCGCAACTTTTAATGTGTCTCCTAACAACTTTTAAGATGTCAGGAAATAAAGCAGGAAAAGGCCAAAACAGTGAACCCTATCTGTTAATGATAGAACAAAAATACTATGTCTCCAATGTAGAAGAATGTCATCAATTGCCCCAGAAGTTATTTGAATGATGCTGGTGTTTCTGTCAGTTCAAAAACTATCAGGAGAAGATTAGCAGATGTTCAACTAAGAGGTAGAAATAAACGAAAAAAGCTTTATCTCAATTTAAAGAAGCTTTAAAAAAGATTACAGTGTTCTAGTAACACACTAATTAGACAAATAATTAGTGTTTACAAGTTATACGGAGGGATGAAGCTAAAAGATATCGTTATTCGGTAGTGATGGCCGAAAATATATAAGACGTAGAATAGAAGAAATGTTACATTCCCTGTCTGCATCCAGGCAACTGTGAAGTACCCACATAGTTTTATGATTCAGTCATGCATATCAGCAGCTGGTATTGGTCGTGTTCATATCATCGATGGGACATTGAATGTCAGAAAATACATTGACACCATTCTAGAACCCAAACTCCTGCCTACCCCCTTCTATTTAACAACAATGCTTCATTTATTTTTCAGTAAGATTCTGCTCCTCTCCACACAGTAAATTAATCGAAAGACTGGTATCATTCTAAGATCAATGAGTTGTTGTTCTGGCTAGGAAACAGTCCTGATCTCAATGCTATCGAAAACTTGTGGTACCGTTTGAAAACTCTGACCCAAATGAGGTACCCATGAAATAAAAAGGAACTTATTGAGGATATAATTGCTTCCTGGCATCATGTAATAACGAAAGAAAAGCTTAAAACTATTTTCAGCTCAATGAAATATCAGTGTGAAGCTGTAATAAAAAATAAAGGCAACCCCACTAATCACTGACAACTCACTGCTATCACCAGTATCTAATGTATATCGATAGTTATTGCCGCATAACTTTCTTTGCATTGCAAACATTCACGTTTTGTTTTTTGTATGGAATCTAGAATCGAATTTTCTTTAAACTGATGTAAAAGACTTTGCATTTTGTGCAACCTAACATTTTCTATAAGCATACAAACTTGAAAAACATACCAATTTAAAAAAGTGTCCACAATTTTGGCCACCACTGTATATATTCCAAGCTAATTTTATTTTCCCTAATTCCTAAAATTCATCTATGTCGGGGGAGGGGGGAGAAAAAGGCACAGTTCGAAATACATACGTTTATAAACGATTTAAATAATTTCTTTTGAAACAAATGCGAGTAAACCAGCGTTTGTGTAAGTGCTTTCCTGTTGCATGATGGTTTTTAATGGGATTTCAACATTGGCAAATTACAATGAAAATATCATTTATCAATCCTATTGCGTGAAAGCAAGCGTCTTTTCGTCGAGACGTTTCGTTTCCGGCAAAACTTTCAACAAATGATGAAAAAAAATTCGAGCGTTATTAGAAAGCGCGGATTTTTTCTACAAGTATCCTTTTTTAAAGAAAAATTTTACTCCAAATGGAATTCTCATTCATTTGTATTTCGAAATCAATGCAATATATTTAAGAATTAAAAAAAAACATGATGTGCTTAGTATAGAATAATAAAATAAAATGAACAAGGAATTCATTGATATAATAAAATTATTTAAAAATTTATTAGCAATAATGCAATTATTAAAAATTAAAAAATCTTAACTAATTTTTTTTCAAAATTCTATAAAGTACGATGAGACAAATTAACACGATTTTTAAATTACTCGTGTGTTTCTCCATCATTTATTTTTAGAACTTACCATATATGTTGCATTCTCATCTAGCTTACATTTTTTGCACATAACTCTTTTCAATAATTAGATTAATTTTTGAGCTCCAGCTTAGATTAACAATTCCACACAGTAAAACTTTTTAAAGAAAGAACAATTGTGTCGATTTCTGAAAAAACTTTTTATATTTCAGTTAGTTTTTCAACTTCAATGCAAGATGCTTAAACATGAAAATTCACGTACCGAGCTTGCTTAGTCGTAAAATTTTAACTTATAACCTTTGCATAAAATAAACACTTTTTCGTTAAGGATAGATTGAAAAAAATATTTGTCCATTTAGTTCCTAAAAAAAACAACCTGGCTGTCTCATTCTCGGTGAATCTCCCGAACTTAAGATTTTTCTAAAGTATGACCTTAGATATAGGAAATATTTGAATCCTATATAAAAATTTATTTGCTTACACACACACAGATTAAAAAAATTAAAGAAAAAAAAATCCTCTTTATATATATATATATATTGTTACGAATTTTGTATAAAATAATGTAAATAATTTGTATTTGGATGTCTAATGCATTTATATTAATCTATGCTATATTTATTTCATGTTAAAATTGTAATATTCATAAGCAACGCCGTCCCTTACGTTATAATGGCGATTCAATGGGAACGGCGAAATATTGGCAATAGAGCCAAGTTGGCATCATTTTCGGCGACCAACTTGGCGAGTTCGGGATCCTCTGGATTCTTCTAGAAATTAGTGGAAAAATCCACTAATTTCACGATCTATGACGCACAAGCGCATCCTTCTCGAAGTTTCCGCCACGGCTATAAATAGAGCGATACTCGCCACAACAGTCCATGTCTTTTCCATCCAGTTTTCTGGTTTTTTTTTTTTTTTTTTTTTTTTTTTTTTTTTTTTTTTTTTTTGCTATTTTTCTTAACAGACAGTCTGGTTTCAACCAGCGAGTAGTGAGTCTGGTTTTAACTAGCGATTAGTAAACTTGCCTTGATCGTGATTAGCTCGGCTGTGCTTGTGAATAAGCTTATATATACGTGTTTTTTAGATACTAATAACTGTGTCTAAGTGCTGTTGAAGGTGTGAAATCCTGATATTCATTTTGCGAATTTTGCTGTTGAATCCTGTGTTTTGTAGGATCGATTTTCGACAATAAGTACTCCTCGCTCTTAAAGAACTGTCTTGTTGTTTACGACTGATTTTGCATAAAATCCTTGAACCCCGATCAACGTAACAATATATATATATATATATATATATATATATATTATTACTGGTGACCTCAATATTATAAAAGACAGTAATCTAAGAAATATAATGAATAACGGTACTGGTTTTAGACATATGATTTCCAATAATAATAAAATTATCAAAAATCACAGTTATATAATGATATTGAGCAATTCATTTACAAAATTGCTATTAAATATAGTATGCCTTTAGAGGGGGGCATTCACAGAATTTAAATGTAATATTTACAACAGATTAATAAATATAACTTTAGTACATATAATAACATCTTTTTTAATGATATTAAAAATCAGATTAAAAAATTGCAAAATAAATTTATTATAGTTTATATTGATAAAGTGCCAGGAAATTTTACCTTCATTTGTAAATACTATTATAGTTTAATGCTCAACAAACATTTTGATACTAATACAACTTTTATTAAGTCATCAATTTCTAATAGAGAAATAAATAATCGAATTTTGGCTTTTCATAAACAATTAAAAATACAAATTAATAATAATTTTAAATTTCCACATGTGTGTATTTCTTACTCCTAAATTTCATAAAGACCCAGTCAAGTTCAGAACAGTTACTAATGGTTTTAATACATATATATCAGCAAATCAGGCAAAATTCTCCATGAAATGTTACAAGATACAATAAATAATCTTAAACCTCAGCCATTCTTAAAAATAGTAAAGAACTAATTGCACAAATTAAAGATAAAAACATATTTTCAGTATATAGTTTAGATTTTGAAGATCTTTTTAACTCTATTAATATTGATGATATGATTGAGAGAGAGAGAGAGAGAGAGAGAAACACTTGCAAAATTACATAAAGATAATTTATTTAAAAATGTCAAATATGATAGATTTTGTTCTCTACTTAGGTTAGTTCTAAAAGAGAACTATGTTTATCATAATGGTAATTATTTTATCTACAGACTAGCTGTTACCCGCCCGCTTCGCTGGGAATTTCATGATATTTTATAAATTTTTACTGCTTATATATATGTATAAATTATTGATATCTAAGTCCTGCATTAAGAATTCGATTGTATTGAAAAATATACTTATACCTGTAACTGTCGCCTGTTGATAAAAAAAAGGGGCAGAACTCATCTAATTTGTGTTTTCTAAAAATCTCTAAAATTGATATATAGAATGATGTTCGCTCTTTCGTAACCCAAAAACCAAGTGGATTCCCGCAAAACCAATTTTCGGTGGATCTCTACTCCGTAAATTGAACATGCAAGCCAAATTTCAAGTCTAAATCTAACAGAAAAAAAAAAACAGTTTTACTATCAATATCCCCGTAATCCCGTTGAGAGCCGTTTTCCAAAATAACCGCTCTTAGCGGATTTCAACTCAACAAAAGAAAAATGCAAACCAAATTTCATTATTATAGTCCTTGTAGCTCGAAAAAAGTAATTTTTTTGTCAATACGTCCCAGTAATCCCCTGCACCCCCCCCCAGAACTTGATTTGCTTAAAATACATTCTTAGTGGATCCCTATTCAACAAAAGAAACATGCTTAACAAATTTCAAGTATATGGGTCTAACAATTAAAAACAGGAATTTTTTTCTGTAACTCCTCTTGACCCCTCGCAACCCTCCTTGGGGGTCAATTTTCGTTTTACTCTTTGTTAGAGGAACTCTATTCCATGAAAGGAACATGCCTACCAATTTTCAAGCAGGATGATCAAATAGTTTAAAATGGAAATATTTATCGATTACGCCTCTTAATCTCCCGAAATTAAACTTAGTAGTTCATATTCGCGAAACCCATTTTTTAGCGGTTCTCTACTTTACGAAAGGAAACTGCTTATCAAATGTCAAGACTGTACGTCTAATAGTTTAAAAATGGGGATAATTATCTATAACGCCACTTGAGCCCCCGCAACGCCACATTAAAGAAACTCACAATTAAGAAATTAAGAACAATTTGAATTAAGAAAAACAGAGAGGTAGAAAAATGAAAGAGATACCTTGAAAAATATTATTCTTCGATTACAATATAAATATTAAGCAAATAATAACTATTGTTTAAATGTGACTAAAAATGTAAATAAAAAAAAAAGAAAAGATTAAAACTAACCGTAAAACTTATCAATTTTTTGTTTCTTGCATTGATTTTTGCTTATGAAGCCTTGATTTATTATTTTTAAAAGTGCATCCGAAACAGCCGATGCTCTACTTAACTGAACAGTGAGATAACTATCATAAAAAAAATCATGGCACGTGTCAGCGAATTATGATGTGCGCGTAACACTGTTATGTCTCATGAAGAGCATCGGTCGCCAGTAACCAAAACAACGACTTCATTAGCTCAGCTTGGCGTTCAATTTGGCGTTCATCTTGGCATTCAGTTTCACGTTCACCGTATAGTTTCCGTTCCCGTAAGAATACGGGAATAAAATATAGCCTATGTTACTCCCCGTTAATGTAGCTTTCCATTAGTGAAAGAATTTTTAAAATCGCACCAGCCGTTTCCGAGATTAGCCGGAACAAACAGACAGACAGACAGACAGATAGACAGACAAAAATTTTAAAAATTGGTTTTTTGTTATGAGTACCGTATATACTTTTAGTGCATTAAGTAAAAAGCTGCTAATTTGAAATTACAAACAGACACTTCAATTTTATTTATTTGTATAGATACGGGAATAAAATATAGCCTATGTTACTCCCCGTTAATGTAGCTTTCCATTAGTGAAAGAATTTTTAAAATCGCACCAGCCGTTTCCGAGATTAGCCGGAAAAACAGACAGACAGAAGACAGAAGACAGACAGACAGACAAAATTTAAAAATTGGTTTTTTGTTATGAGTACCGTATATACTTTTAGTGCATTAAGTAAAAAGCTGCTAATTTGAAATTACAAACAGACACTTCAATTTTATTTATTTGTATAGATTAAGGGTCTGCCATAAGGTGGCCCTGCTAACAACTGTCATCCACAATATCTTAATTTAATTCAGACAAATAGTAACAATTATGAAGCAAATTTTCTTGATGTAGAAATTAAATTAATAGATAATAAAATAGGTACTAATATTTATGATAAACGAGAAGACTTTAAATTCAATATTATAAAAGTACCACATTGGGAGAGTAATGTGCATGTTTCTATATTCAGAAATATTGTTATAAATTACACACAACGCAATAAATTTCTAGTTTCAAATAAATCAGAAAAAATAAAAAACTATAAACATTTTACTAAATACTGTTTAATTCAAAAATACCCAATTAATTTTATTAATAGATATTTGAATAATGAAATTCTAAATAATAAGGATTAAATTTCCGTAGTTTATAAACAGGTTATTATTTGAAATTTATTATTCTTCCTAGATAGTTATAGATCCCCTCAATTTCTAATTTAAGATAAAATTACATTTATATATTTTAAATCATACAATCTTAGTGTCCCTAAGTTAATCTTAGTATGTTTACAATTCTTAATATATTATTTCTATTATTTTCATACTTCTGCTAAGTGCTACTTTTCAACCATTGCTTTGCTTTGATTATGTATTTGGGTCCAGAATCTGGCAATAACTTGTTTATTTTACTCAGATTAAGCGCGGGCTCTGCGTTTCTGCATGCAATTTTAGGTAAGTTACCTTTTTCTCATAATGGACTTAGATTTCCTATCCATTATTTTCAATAGGTTTTTGCTCAGAATTATTAACAGAAAGGGGGAAGGTTGACTGGCCACAAAACATGTTGAACCCCAATTTTATATAAAATATTTTTATGTATAAGCTGTCCTAAGTCAGCAATGTTGATAATACTGTAGCAACCATTCTTTTATATATTTAACTCTATTATTTTAATACTTCATATTTCCTTTAAAATTCTGTTGTCTGGTTATCTTGCAATTTCAATTCTTTTCAGTTTTAATTATTGTTATTAATCTCTCTCTTGTAGAGAAATTTTGATTATATATGTATATTACGTATTTGATGCATTTTATAAAATAAAACACGTATAGTTTAATTTAGATTTCGTTCTCAATAGTAACAAATAATCAAAGTGTTAAGAGGAAAGTAAACAAAGAACGACGGGAAGAGTTATCTTTCGTCGAGAATTTGTAGTCACACGATAGCCTAGTGGTCATGGTCATGTGCTCGTGGTCGACATGTCGTGAGTTCCTAACCTAGCTCCACTGAAGATCCTCCGTATTGACGAATAGATGCACGTTTTTTCTGTCGTAGCTCAAAATCCTTCCGTTGGCGTGGTAGGGCTGTTTGAAAAGAAGGTGCCAGCTCAGAAGTCGTACTCGCGTCCCTTGATCGTGGTTCAAAATTATGAGGTTCGTTGTCAATAGCCCTCGTGTAGTTAGTAAACACTCACTCATTCGTCGATAATTCAAAAGATATACAAAGCTTGTGTGTTTGTTTATGCCATTGTCCATATTTACTCTTACGAGCTATGAATTTAGCTTTCAAAAATGTATTCCACGAAATCATTATCTTTAAATTTTAGAAAAAAATTTTACATAAAATTTCTCAAAAGTATAAGAGCATTTTCTTACTTATCGATTGAGATATGCTTTAATTTAGAAGAATTCCAAGAATTTTAATTAGAATTCCAAGAAATGGCCGAAAATAGAATCTGATTTTTCAGAATTTTAAAACAATTATAAAAATGTCCTTTTTGTCTCGAGATCTTCTAATTAGTTTTATTAACTTAATTTTCATTCCTTCATTATTCTACTCATTTAAATAACAATTGACAAATTAGAAGTTTAAGAAATTAAACAATTTAAAAAATAACAAATTGGTAATGTAAAAACTGTTTTGTTTCTCTTATTTGTAATTATAATCGTTTATTGATTAGTTAAGAAGGGTGTGAGAAAATTTTCGATAAAAACTGAATTATAATCCCTAGGACAATTTTAGAGCAACAAATATTCGATCCCAGTGAATGCCAGTTTGCTTGTCGTTCACTAAAATAGACAATTGTTTTAGTAATGATACAATTAAAGAGTTTTCAGATTAACCTATATTAAAAGTATATATGATATATTTAAAACAAAATTATTTTTTATCTCAAGTGTATATTCAGAAAATTATAAAAAAAAAAATCAATACATTTTACTCGGTTATAATTTTGCATAAAATATTTTAATATCATTTTCGCAAGCATTTTTGTTTTGTCAAATCACATTTTATTCTGTTAATTTAAACCTTTTTTCCGGTCTGAATATTCCAAGTTTCTTGATTCGAACTAATTCCCTGCCGCACCTTTATTATGACATTTGAACGGAAGAAACTAAATCAGTAGGTAAACATACTTTTCTTTATATAAAAAGATAGAGAAGTACATTTTTTTAATTCAAGAAGTCTTTGTTTTTTTCTATGGTGAAATAAACATTAATAAAATTACTTAATGTTTTAAAGGATTAAAAATGAAAAATTTTCCAAAACATTTTGGTAAAAGGATTGCTATCGTCAGTCACGAAATTCAAGTTTCTTATAAAACTTCTTTCAAATACTTGTATGTACTAAATGTATACGAATTGCATGCCTACATGTAAATATTTTTATGTATAGAAACTGTATCTATATATATAATGACATAATTTAAATTTTTTTTAGATGTATGGAGTATTCAATTGAGAATGTATCTTTTGCCTCAAAACAAGAGATCCTATTTAATACTTCGATACATTTAATTTATTTAGAGTATTTTGCTTATAGTTGTATACACAAACATATTACAAAACTATGTATGAATTAATATTTATTTACGTTGCATTTTAAAAATGTGAAATTCTACATGATATTTTTTGAAAAATACATAGATACATATTTGAATACTTGAAAACTTCGAAAACATATTTAATGTATTAAACTCTAAAAAAAAACGAGTCTTACAGTAGTCGCATATGATGTGTAACATCTGACTTGTTATTATGGTAAATACGCAATAGTGACTTTAATCCTGAAAGAAATGAATCGGTTATGACTGGAAATAATTTTCTATCGAATAATTATATCTTTAATGAAAGTTTTATTTAATGAACACAAGGAGTAATGCAGTTTTTCATCAAAAATATTTATTATTGTTCAATTTGGGGAAGAACAATAGATTTATAAAAACTAAAGTATGACACGTATACTTGTGATTTCAAAGTATTTAAAAATCGTTGAAAAACGGTGTCAATAACAGTACCACTGTTAGTTGTCGAAACATTTCGATTAGTGATCATTTCGAGCTTGAGTTCATCTTTCAGAAAAGCTATGAGCGGCTCAGCTTCTGGCAAACTGAAGTTAACGTTAAAATCACCACTCAATATCATGGGAAGCGAATGATAGTTTTTTTTAAAAAAGAGCAGAACCACCTTCGGTATACGGTAAAAGTACAAAATGCAGGAAATCTTTAATTTTTTTAACTGTTTGATTCGGAGAAACGTATGCGACCACCAAAGTGACAAGTTTTGCTGGTATATGCGGTAGGCGGGCGTCTTAATTGCTATTACAGTTGGACCCCCAGACGAGGGTAGCGAAGAGACACCGTCAAGCGCATGCTAAAAACTAGAAATATTAGAGAAAATCAAAAATACCCGTTTACTTAATTAGTTTTTTTTGAATCGAGAAATCTTTTTTAATCACGATTAAAAATATTATATTGACAGTGACAGGAATTAACCTCAAAGTATGAAAATGATAAGCACTTAAATATTTATTCAAATAATTCCATATTACTTACTCTTATCTTTTTTAAGAATGATGAGCTTTGTCAGACTCTTACCAGGAAAAATATCATTATTAATATATGTATAGTTTACACATATATAAATATATCCTCAGATTTCACTCACAACGAGCCCTGAGACTTTGATAATTGAGCTAAGAATCACATGTTTATTCTGGATGAAGTCTAATAAGACTTGCTGGTATGTGCGGTAGGCGGGCGTCTTAATTGCTACTACAGTTGGACCCCGAGACAAGGCTAGCGAAGAGACACCCCCAAGGCGCTGAATTGGTCGAATCAAATAGCGCGCGCTTCCCCCGACTTCCTGTTACGCATTTCCGTCCCTTTTCATGAAATCACTCCAACAAATATCCAGCAACCGAGAGTAAAGATGTTACACATCAATAACGCATCTAAATTCAGAAGTTTTATTTGTATGTGAAATACTTAAAGGGTACGGTTGGGGGAGGAGGTTGAGTGTCCTTAACAAGCGCGATGTCAAAAAATTTGTGTCCGCGTGTTAAGTTATTTATCTGTGTTGAAAAATATTTCCGGTTTTGAATCCAAGAATTAGCTTTCAGGGAAGGATGAAAGTTTTCTTCGAATTCCACTAAGGTATGTACTATATTTGACTTGGATAATTCGTAATTTCTTATAAATTGTAGAATAATATTAAGAAAATGATGGTTACATAAGACCTTAACACCTGCATTGCAAGAGTAAGAATAAAAATTGATAGCCTTATCAATTTTTATTGATTGTTCTCATGAACTCATTCTGATTATAGCGGACAAAAAAATCTCTTAAACTATGGAGGGAAAGCAGT
The DNA here is from genome assembly GCA_019973975.1 of Trichonephila clavata. NCBI lineage: Eukaryota > Metazoa > Arthropoda > Arachnida > Araneae > Nephilidae > Trichonephila > Trichonephila clavata. Next base: position 131,300 of record BMAO01015264.1, on the reverse strand, counting down.
GTATGAAAAACTTCAAGTGGTTTTCCCCTCACTAATTATTATCAATTGTAGATATTAGGTCATATACGACCGTATGTTTAGTTGTCACTATTATCCTTGACCGTTCGTGCACGAGTCTTACTTTTTTCTAATGTTTGTAAACAGTCAGCAGGAAGTGCGCGGTTGCTTTCCAGATTTCGAATTTCCAGAAATAGCAGTAAACAGGATTTTGTTTTGGTATGCACATATCTCTGAGGGTATCAGAAACAAACTGATAAGAATTGTTATATAAATTAATCCGTTTGGGTTTACTTCCTCCCACTCAGCCCCCTTCCTTCCTTTTTTTTCTCATTCAGAAAAAAAAAGGAGCAACGGATGAACCCTCACCGAACAACGAGAAATAGGTGGATATTTCTTTTGGGTTCACACCTGATCGCTTAACTATGAGAAACGTAGAGAAAAACATCTTATACTTAAAACGTCCCCCTCCCCCCCTTTTTTTTGTTGCTTAATGTTCTCAAGATTTTGGATGGTTTAGCAAATAAATAAAAAAAGAATAATATGAACAACTAAAAGTACACTATATTTCCCATTCTCTTAGAGATATCCAAAAATAATGTTGTTAATTAAAAATCTATGCCAAAATCGAAATTCCATCGAGAGCAACTTGTTCTTTCAACAGAAATAAGTACAAAAGGACTTTCTTTAATCACATAGAAAAATTCCATCTCATCAAAACTTCATAGTATAATGGCACGTCCTCTTGATAATTTAATTTTTAAATTCTAATGATTTCCGTAAAATGTATTTTAATAATTGACTCTTTATAAAACTTCAAACACATAAAATGTTGAATTTTCCGATTATTTTTTTAAATCTTGTTTTTCGGTTATTTTTGAATATTTTTAAAAATTGTAGATATTATTTTGTAGTTAATTTTTAAATCTTATTTGGTAATTTTGTTAACCTAAAACGATTTTTTGTAACCTTTTTTAATTTACCAGATCGGCAACAGTCCTTATGTTGATATTCTTGACTTGTAATTTTTTTTTATGGAAGCAGCATTTAGGCGTAGTTAATAAAAATGGATTTGATGTTTATAATGCAATTTTACTAACATTTATACCAAAAAAGAATAGCATACTCATTATTGTGCTAAAATTTTTTCAAATATGTTATCATTTATTGGCGTTCATTTTTACATCAGAATGGGAGAATAAATATACATTCAGAATAATCATAAATATCTTAATCAAAATTTCAGTCATCCAGCAACATTTTCTAGCAAGTGATTCTTTTTTTTCATTTCGTGAAAAAGTATGAAAGAATTTACTCTCAGTGTTTCATAGTGTTTTCTTCTTTTCCATTTCCTTGAAATGAAAAAAAAATATGTATTATAGCGTATTCTTAAGTTAATTTTCTTTAACTAGCATTTGACAATCCTGTGTTGTGGTTTAAAATGAGAATCCCATATTTAAAAGGAACCATGATGCATGCAAATGAGCATTACTACGTAAAAAGAAATGTAGAGAATGGAAAAAAGGATAAAAGAAAGTTAAATGGAAGATTCCTGAAGGAAATTAAGGAAATTACAGGAAAAATAGGAGATTGGAATAACTAAGAGTTCAATGTTTTGTTTTATTGGAACCTTACTCAGTTTCAAGGAACCTAGCTAGAAGAGACGCGGGGGGAAAAAGTGGATCCAAGTCTTACTATTAGATTACAGCTTAGATATCCCTAGGTTAAAACATTTATTACATTTATTTCAGTAAATTTCTCCACATATATAGTTTAGTTTGATTTTAATTATTAAAAGTCGAATAAATGAATTTAACACATAAAGTGCCATGTCTCTAACTGATTGTGATTCCACAAAGTTGCAGCTCTCAAAAAAAAGTTCAGAGCAACTTCTCTACCATTGTTTCAAAAGTATTTAAACAATAAATGAAGAGCTGAAGAAAATGATGTGGAACATTCATGTGTATTTTAACCAATGAGAACCTAGCTAAGTGATGCTGATTATACATAGATTTTCCCAGATTAACGGATGTGTTCGTTACTTATAAGATGTTTAGAATAATAAGATCTTATAATGTAGTTGTAAGAAATTCACATTTCTTGCATATAATGCTGTTTATATTCTATTTTTTAATAAATAGTAAATAATTATGCTTAATATGAAATGATTTGAATGAAGAGAAAAGAACGTCCTAGTTAATAAAAGAATAACTGAAAGAAAATGAAATTGGGAAGTTAGATGATATATTGGAAAAGAAAGGAAAACTCTCAAATAATTGACTGATATTTGAAGTAAGAATCAGCAAAATGGTGAGTGGAATATTTTTTTTACCTTTTCTTAAATTTGAAATATCTTTCCACAATGAGTAAGAGGAAATATTGATCATAATATGAACACAATAAAGATAATATTTGTTCGCACTTAGTCACTAACTTAATAAAAGAGATTGATAATAAATTCAACAAAGATATGATTGTAATACAGATATAATTATAAAGTTTAACTCAGTATTTTCGGAGCACAAATCCATATTAAAAAATTTAGATAAAACTATTACAGCTCTAATTGATATAATAGATCATTTAGCGTCTGTGAAGGAAAGTTCATTGCATTATAATGAATCGATTATGCTTCGAAGTCTCACGAGTGTTGTTGTTGCACCTCCCCGGAGATCAGTAGGGCTTGATGTCCATGACTTCATGTACCCTAAGGAAATCCAAATCCAACTATATGGATTGACTGTAAGATTCTGTATAGAGATCCTCAGGCATTCTAGGGTATGTTCTGGGGAAACAGTGGCTCACTTGGTGCAGACTCTAAAGCTCTTGGCACTGTCAGTGTCTGTCAAAGATCTAAGATGACCACTGAGAAAGTGTGGTTTGGTTCTGCTTGTTGCAACCAAGTGTCAAAGAACCATCAGGACTATTGATCTGATACCGGTTAGTGCTGTGGTGGAACAGATCAAGTGGTTTTCTTTTTGCACTTTGCCCTAAAAATAGAACTCTGAATAAATAAAAGGTGTAGATGATATCGAAGGATCATAAGCACCAGCTCTGGCCAAAATATCTGCAATCTTATTGCCTTCAATGCCCCGAGTGGAAAAACTATCTGGTGACATGGGAAGAAGGTATTTTAAGAAGTTGACGATGTAACCGCTGAAAAATTCTGTGATCCGGCGTTCGTCGATCAGGGAACTACGTGCGATACATTCGTAGTGCAGCTCTGCTATTACCATTTGCACGTGCGTACATGTAATCCATGTCTGCATTTTCGGAATACGTTTAAGTCTCCCATCATAGACATCAGCACAACTGCGAATGGCGCTTTCCCCTACTGAGATGCATCATGTTGAACGGCAGCTAGACATCTACTGCCCCCTGTCGGCAATGCAACCAACCAATAATTCCATTCTTTTTTCTTTTATTTCCCCTGTTTGTTCCTCATCGCGTCACTTGCGCCCATACAAACTTATACAATAAATGATTGCTACAATGTCCTCTATCTACCCTTAAAATTTGTGCCATGCATTTGGGAACACCCTATATATCTCGAAAAGAATAATCTGTAGTGAGGTACACAAGAAAAAAAAAGATATCTGTGATGTCTATTGACTGTTTCTGTAAAATGGATTTGGGCAAAATCAAGCCAAGACCTCAATTTCAAAACTGAATTATCCGATGGTATTAATCCTGACTTTATTACGTAAGAAGAAACGTGTAATTGAAATATAGAGCTTTTTAAAGAATTATTTTACTCAAGTTCCTTAGCAGGAATGTTTTTTTTTTCCCTTTCTAATCGCAAAAATATAATTATACCGCTTTAAATTCTCTCTCAACTTGATATAAATGTTATTATAAATGCATCTTCTGAAAAATTTTAAAGGCTACAAAAAAGCAAGACGAATATAAGTGACGTTAATTTATCACTTGTATTTATTAGGTACAAAAAAAAAAAGATTGGTTAATTTACTCGACTTTTCCTCTTCTCTTTCGTTTGCCACTTATTTTCGCTTAAAATAAGAAAAACATCCTGTTCTTAAAAATGTTTTCAGATTTTGTGATCATTAAGAAAATCAATGAAGCTGTTTAAAATTTATAATCCATTTCTTTATATTTTAATGCATTTTTTATGTGAAGAAAATTTAAAATCATGACATTAGGAAATTTAAGAATTTTTTTTTCAATTAAAAATTAAAAAGTTTTTTTTTCTTTTTTTAATATTACTAAAAAATTCGAAAAATCATTTTTGTTCTCTTTAAGTGACTTATGTTTGGCAGCTTGAGCATTCTTCGGGAAATGAATAAATAAATTAGTATACAGTGTAGTAATATGAGTATATATATGGATTCCACAAATGTAAGTGGCATAAATGTTGGCGTTCTTTGGCAAAGCAAAGTAAAGCAATGAAATGCGAAGGATATTTAAAATAATCACATTCCTATTCAATCGAATGAAATAAGGCCAACTCATTTTCAGCAATATTGCATTCTGGAGATTAATCGGAACCCAAATCAAAATGAGAAAATAAGCGTTTCTGGTATATTGTACTAATTTTTATTTAAAAAGACTAAATTACTAAATTTTTTCTCATTGAAGTTATAATATAAAATCAATTACAATTAATGTTACCAATAACCATAAATATTAGCTTTCTTCACTAATAATTACCGTATGATCAGCGCTCCACTTATTAGTAATATACTCTTGTATTTCCCCTTAGTTATTTGATTTTTTTTCCATTGGAATTTCTTAAGTGAAAAATTGTTTTCCACACAAAATATATGTAAATCCAATATACAACTGAAATACAAAGGAAAAATTTCCATCGTTCTCCAACGAATGTACAAGGCCGCGGTGGCCGAGTGGTCTAGGATCATGGCTAGCGTGTCATGAGTTCGATCCTGGTACCACTAAAGATCCGCTGTGTAGGGGAGCGATGCACGTAAAATCTGTTGAGAGCTCAAACGCCCTCCCGTTGGTGTGGTGTGGTAGTTAGGAGAGGGGGTGCCAGCTCAGGTGTCGTCCGCGTCACTTGACCATGGTTCAAAATTACGCGGACCGTCCCCAAAAGCCCTCGTGTAGCTGAACAGTGAGACGTTAATATTCACTCACTCACTCACTGTATCTATTTATTTACAATAACTCTTTCGACTGCACTTTTACAAGACTGCACTTTTACACGCAAAAAACATATATGCATTAGCGACAATATACAAGCAAAGTTTATGATTTTTTAAATGACCTTCAGACAAAAAATTTCAGTGAATTATTTTCAAAACTTCTTGAGCAATCGCTGCCCCGTTTGAGAATTTTCAAAAAAACACATTTCGAGTAAATCGCGTTTTAAAGTATGGCATCTTGCTTAAAGTAATGACATCTGCTTTTACTAAAACACTTGCAGTTTTTGTTCTAGTGAACGGAAAATAATAAACTTGGTATTTTTATAAAGCAATAAGATGATCTATAAAATAAAATCATAAAAAAAATAGTTAAATTTCTTGCAAAATTCGCAATTTTAGGGTAGTCTGATACCTTAAGATTATTGTAAAAGAGATAAAATAGACATTTTTGATCAAACTATGTCCAACATATAAAGTAAATTATAAACGCAAAATAGGTTGAAAAATCTAAAATGAAACAGTTAAACGAATACTTTTTTATGATGATTAATTTGAAAAGAATTGTAATTCTGGCCCAAAGACCAAATAAACGAATAAATATAAGAGTAAATAAATAAGTTATAATGAAAATTGTAATTATCTCTACAAAAACCCTTATGAAAAATAAATATTCACATTCAGAGATAGGCATGTGTGATGTCATTTCCCCAAAACTGTAAATAATCACTTCAAAGTTGAATTTCAAAAAAATCTAAATCAAATTTCGAAACATTTTCTTCGAGGTACAAACCATCACCCAGCGTACTAAATTTCCTGCATCTGAATTTTTACTCTTTTGCACTATATTGTATGCATATATACGCATACCCAGCACACAAACTCTTTCTTCTATTATTGGAGATCCTTAAGACTTCGCTATTTAGTACCATCCAGAATAACAAATTTCTCCTCGTGGTATTTTTTACCTTTTAAAAATCATCATCGTAGAGCTAACAAGATAACCATTGAAAAGATTGCATTTCAATGGAACTTATTGTTTCACCCACTTCTTGAATGAAGTGACAAAACTTCAAATGTCAACCTAAAATGGTATTTTAGTTCTGGGAATAACGAAAAGTCGCTTTGGGTGAGATCAGGAAAATAGGGCAGATGTGCAAAACTTCAAAGAAATTCTTTCAAAGCCAAAGAATACTGATTTCTTAACCGCAACTCGAGATGAATGAACGTAATCATTGTCGGCAAAAAGATGGGCGCCTTTGGTGATGATTCCCCGCTGTTTCTTGATCAACATCATGCAATTTATTGAGCATTGCTCAGAAATACACTCGTGATGTGTATGTGTGCATGGTTTCACCCTTCTCCAAGTTGTATGTTAAGGGGACTACACACGACAGTCACCTCTCCCTAAAAACAGACAGCGTATGAATGACCTTCTCTGTAGGGTTCTGCTCATTAGCCTTCTTGAAGGGAAGTGAGTCGTTCAACTTCGCTGATCTTTTTGGACTCTATCCTATTGATAGATCTAAGAGAGAGAAAGGTACATTCACAGCTATCAATCGTTCCAAAAAATTTTCTGTTACTTGTTCCAAAAAATCCCCTCGACTGATCATATTATGTATATAGGGATTAATGAATAAGCAGAATAACTTTTCCTACATAGATCGGTAAAAATATAGTTTTTAATACCCCTATGTATACAGGGTGGTCCCTAATTCATGGTAGAAACTTTAAGGGTAGATACAGGACATTGTAACAATCACTTGTTGAATAGAAATGTATGGGCGCAAGTGAAACGTGAGGCGCAAACAGGGGGAATAAAAGAAAAGAGGAAATGGAGTTATGGGTTGGTTGCGTTGCCGTTAGAGGGCCGTAGATGTTTATCCGCCATTCAACATGTAACGGAGGGCTGCGCTACGAATGTATTACGTGGAGTTTTCTGATCAATATGCGCCCTTCTTGTATGCGCATGCGGTTTCAGCATGATGGGGCGCCAGCCTACTTCAGCACTGATGCCCACTTCAGCACTTACGTGAAGGCCACATTTTGGGTGCAATGGATTGGGCGTGGAGGACTACTCCCTTGATCATCCCGATCTCCCTATTTATCGAGCCTCAATTACCTTTCATGGGGACATCCGAAGAATCTTGTTGATGCCACTCCACTTGACTCAGAGGAGGGCCTCGTTGCTTGAACTTCTGAAGCTGCAGCACGTGTGTGTGTGGAATACTTGGCATCTTTCAATGGAAAACCAATCACTCTACCGACACTCTCAAGCATGCATTTTTACTGGTGGAAACAATTTTGAGCAGTTATCGTGTAAACATTACACTTGTCATCGAAGCTATTAATAAACACTTTGTCTTTCCTTTCATCTCTTGTTTTTTGTGTCTGCGAATTTACCACGATAACATGTCAGATGTTACACATCGTATGCGACTACTGTGTGTGTGTGTGTAAGGCTCGTTTCTTATTTTTTCTCTAGGGACTGAGCATATACTTCAAATTATCGAGAGGTTCGAATTGTCGGTTTGAATTATGGATAGTCGACTGTATATTCAAATAATTTTTGATTTTAATGAAATAAGTAGGTGTTTTCAGAACGCAAGATCATTTCAGATTTTAATGGTTGATAAAAGCAATAGGTATAGATAAAAAACACAGCGAAATATACAAACACTAAAAATCATAATAGAAGAAAAAAGATGTGTTCTGAAAATTGTAAGAAATGATAGCAGAAATCATCTAGAACTGCATTAACTTTTGATGAAAAGAACTATGATACTGAGGTCATACAATAATGTCAATTACTTGACACTCAATCATCTTTCCATCCTGAAGCAAATTGCAATTTAACACACAAGTTATGTCTTCTGAATTATTGCAAAAAATTTCTAGTGTAAAATGTTCATTATGTGTTGTTAACAGACGTCACCATCATATGGGGTACTCTTTAAAGAAGGAACTTTTATGCGCAAGTCTGGTCTGGACAGTCATGGAACTGTTTCTTCAAGTTTTGAAAGGGAAGTAAAAAGCTCGCATGATACAAGTAACAAGCTGGTTAGAGCCTTCTTATCCGAAAGCAAAGGCTATGATTTGCTAACTTTTTCCTTTTTCGTTAAACATGCCAACAATGTGGATTTGAATTATATTTGCCCATTGTATGCATAAATTATTGTTTAAAAAACAAAGTGAAGACACATGCTTGAAACGTCATGTCAAGCAGCAAGAGCAGATCACATAAAAGTCGACGACTTTCTAAAAAATAAAGACCTTATTAAAGTCTCTTATACTTTGATACTTTTCAAAAGCAAAGGCAGGATTAGGTACACCTATTGATATTCTTAACCTTGAGAGAAACTTTAACCTTGTTAAAGTACTATCATAATTCTGTGGGAGTTATGAGAGTCGACAATGCGAGATGTCACAAATGTAAAGAACATGTTGAATTTCCATGGAACATTTGGAACCATGGAAATACATGCTGCCCTAATAATGTGGAGACAATCAATTAGTGAAGGCCAAATGAGATTTGATTCCGTACTGAGTGATGGCGACTAAAATCCTTACAATTTTTAGCAGAAAATAACATGGACTAATGTAAAATCGAAAAAAGTGAGTTATTGAAATATATTGGAATGAGGGTGACTTTCTAAACATACAGTGTCGGAGTTGGAAACAGACATACCGGTCTACTGTCTCCAACCATCAATGGAGTGGGACTAAAGGGAGGAGAGCCGTGTGCAGATCTGTTACGCTCGCCAATCAGAGGTGATTGGGGGAGTGAAAGTGGCCCACCTAGGAAACTTAAAGGGTCGGCTCGGAAGTTTAAGAGGTCCACTTGGAAGTTGACCAGGCTCTAGATCTCCTTCCATCTCCGGAATTACTTCACTCTTGAGTTAAGTTAGAGTTTGTGGGGGCAAGGACCAAGGAAGATAAAATTTGCAGACTTATGAAAGACGAAGTGCATGAGTAGGTGGAGCAACGGCTGGAAAGAACTGACTCAGGACTAGAACTTTTCTACAGTGAAAGGCGTTAAGTTCACAGCCTTTTACTGTAGAAAACTTATAGACATTTTATTCCAGATTAAATGAACAAAACAGTACATTCATTATTAAATTGTTAGTAATGAATATACTGTTTTGTTTTTTTAATCTGGAATAAAATGTCTTTTTAATAAATAGTTGTGTGTTGTCCCTCATGCTACCATGTTTTGAAGTAATTTAACGGAATCAAGATGCCACAACATGGAAGAGGAATCTTCCACGTTGTGGCAAAATGAACAAAAGCGCAATAGAAAAAAATAAGCCCCAAGATCACATAGATCCATGAAACTGGTTTGTTGCAGCAAGTTGTAGAAGAAATTATGCCTGTATATTAACATTTAGCACCATATTCTACACTTGATAGATGCTAGCAGGCATACTCAAAACTCTAATGGAAGCGTGCATAACTGCATCTAGCAATAATTTACTAAGAGAGTTTGTCTCAAAAAGAAGGCTAGAATTAGCTGTGAGATGCAGTACATGTACTTTTTTTTTTACATCCCTATTTTTTGTTCTGTTTCAGAAAAATAGAAATAACTTAACAATTATTTACACTTCTATAGTTTGGCTCTTCATTGGATGGAATTTCAAAACCTTTTCGTAGATTGAGCTCAGTTCAGTACAATATATAACAAATACCAAGCATTGTGGTATTGTTGAAATATATTGCTTTTGGAATCAAGACACAAGCAAAAACTTGCAGCTTTTTCAGTCCTCAATTAAATTATCACAAATATGCTTTACAATATCTTCAATGCGTCTACCAGAGGTAATCTGAGAGATGGATTTCTTTCTTTCTGAAATTATTTCATTTTTGTTAATGAATTTATTAAATAGTACATCGGACGCATTTAAGAAACACTTCTTTACAATTTTTGTATTTCAGGAAACAATTTCATTCACTAATAAATTATGTAACAAATTTCATACGATGCCTTTACTACCTCTGCATTTTGTGACATTACCACAGACAAAATATGTTGCTGCAGTTGCATTTATTTGTTTGAGAAAATCAATTTATTGCCTCTTGAAAGAGATCATTGAAGAAAATAGCCATCGAAAGATTTGTGTAGAGTGGTAAAATGAGACGAACAAAATTATATTTTTTAAATATAACATTTTCAGGACAAATCAAATAAGTTATTGATCCATGTTTGTTTTTGACTACAAAATGGTAAAGTTTCCAGTTGTCTTGAAACAACCTGTTTTCTTTGGATATTTTTCATTTGGAAAACAGGAGGGTTAATTAAAAATTATTTTCGCTCATAAAATGGTAGCTACTGCGCTGTTATCATTATTAATCATCGCAGTAACAAAAAGAAAAAAAATCTTACAGTTAGTTCTTTTGTGGGATATTGAGCAACAAAGGCTATTATCCCAAAACATCTCACAATTCGTACCAGAACGAGATCGATAGCAAAAATGATAGATTTGATTGCTTGGTTGATAGAATATCCAACTAAATTTTTAATACATTTTTCTTAGTAATTGAATTTCTTAGTGCAACGGGCCATCACGGGGCCACTCAGAGTAGCGCGGGGGGCCGCAGGTTGAGTATCTCTGGTTTATGCAGACACATAGTGTTGTAAAACAAACCACATTTGTTAGAATATAACTCTTGATGTGGCAATGCAATCCATCACTGTCATACACACAGTATATCTACCATCACAAGTAATGGTAGGACGAGACTAGTACTACGAGTCCTTCATACTCTCCCTCATCCATCGATTGCAGATCTATCTTTTTGTTGTATGATTATACCCGATACACAATTACTGATTTCTCGGCCAAACTTTAAAATGTTCTTGAATGATGCTTGAATTATTCTTCGAAGCATACTGAAGTTGCTCACATAAAACAAGCTTACGAAAAAACAATTCCAGCTCTTCAAAATAGTATTTTGTTCCCTCTTTATATAACGTTTATCTTTATTTAGCGCTTGATCATGGAGTTACATATACCTTTGATGTGCGTCTGAGCTGAAATGCTGATTAATTGCACGTCCCAACACAGAATGAACGCGGTGAAAATTTTCCGCGATTTGAATTATTTTTCATAGATTTGCATTTTTAAGGACCAGCTGTGTATTTTCAAAAAAAAAAACACTGTTCCCAAACTTTATTTTTGGTATGTAATGCCGAGCATTGAGCATTTTATTATTCTTTTCTGACCTGAATCGCTATCAGATAAGAAGCCTATAAGGGTTTACCTCTTTAACTATTATTTATAGTCAAGAAATTACTAGCTTATGCAGTGGTCGGGGGAGCCTAGTGATTATGGTCACTAACTAGTGGTCGGAGAGTCACAGGATCGAGTCCTGGGATCTCTGAAGACCCGCCGTGTAGAAAGGACCGATGCAATTAAATCTGTCGAGGCTCTATGTCCTCCTCCTTAGTGTGATACTTAGGAGAAGGAATTGCCTGATCAGGTTTCGCCCTCGTCACTTGATCGATGTTTAAAATTAATATGGACATCGTCAATAGTTCTCGTGTTGGGATGTTTAACACATTTTGAAATAAGATCACTGTTCATTTTGGTTTTATATTGAAAACTATATGGTCTCTTTTTTTTCTAAAATTAACTTATTATTATGGCAAGAGCAACCAGAGCTTAATCAAAAATATCAAATAACATGAAAAAGTTATAAAGAAATTAAAATAAATATATTTGCTTTATATACCTAATTTAGCTTTTATATTCACGTACAAAGTGGTTGCGGTAGCCAAGTGACCAATGTATCGGATCGTGGCTGTCATGTCATGAGTTCGAGCCCAGTACTACTGAAGACCCGCCGTGTAGGGGAGAGATGCACGTTAAATCTGTCGAGAGCTCAAACGTCCTCCCGTTGGTGTGGTGTGGTAGTTAGGAGAGGGGTGCCAGCTCAGGTGTCGTCCTCGTCACTTGACCATGGTTCAAAATTACGAGGTCCGTCGCCAAAAGCCCTCGTGTATAGCTGAACAGTGCAACGTTAATATTCACTCATTCGCTCATTCACGTATTAAAGTTTTCTACACAACTTATAACTTTTTAACATCAAATCGAAGTAATGTAATTAAAGAAGATAAAAAAAATATTAAATGCCCTCTTAAATTTGATTTCTCTTGTTTGATTGAACTACATGCAACCAACTGAAGTTAAATAAACGATTTTAGACAGCTCAAAATTTCAATATCGAAATTGGAATAATACGTGAGACTTCCGAGTTAAGTGCGCGGAAGCTGAAAACTATAGAAAAATACTTTTTCCACCTTGGTAATTATTGGTACAACTGAAAAGGGACACGTGCTAAAATGAAGTGAGATTGCATCAAATAGACTTTGAAACTTTGACCTTTTTGAAGGTTGCACACGGGTATAGCGAGCTTGAAATGTTCTCTAAATACCAACATGAAACTGAACTGAGTTGTTTTCATTTTAGTATAAAATATGAAACAGAATTTTGACACAAATCATTCAACATCTGATAGGTCTATGTATAAAAAAATGACTGCCTGATGTTTCACATTTGTTTTCAGTTCCCTCAATACCTAAATATGGACATTTAAGTGGAATCTCGAGTATTGCTGAAAGAACTAACGTGAAAAAAGGCGCCGAGTAATCACGTATTTTCAAATATTTAGAAATGAAAAATGGTAGAAAATGGTTACGAAAAAGCACGCTTAAATTATCATTCAATATTAATAAAGTTTTTATAGAATAATTCTCCGTAACTTTTGATATTTCTCCTGCAATAATTCAATTATATTAGTGCTGTAAAATATTTACCATTTTCTGTTGTTCTATACATAATTATTAAGCAGAATTTTAATATTGATTTTAGAATTATTTATGACAACAATTCCAAAATTTAAAAACTTTGAAACTGAAAAAAATTAAATTGTCTTAGTACTACTTTATAAATGAGTTAAGTCCCCGCACTTCTTCAGAAACAATCAATTCTGCATATTTAAGTAGCATAAAATAAACGAATTTCAATATTTAATGAGCTATTTTAATCCCTTCCTCCAACTTTGCATAGTGGCGCGGTAGCCAAGTGGTCAAGGTATCGGATCATGGCTGGCATGTCATGAGTTCGAGCCCAGTACCACTGCAGACCCTCCGTGTAGGGGAGCGATGCACGTTAAATCTGTCGAGAGCTCAAACGTCCTCCCGTTGGTGTGGTGTGGTAGTTAGGAGGAGGGTGCCAGCTCAGGTGTCGTCCTCGTCACTTGACCATGGTTCAAAATGACGAGGTCCGTCGCCAAAAGCTCTCGTGTAGCTGAACAGTGCGACGTTAACATTCACTCACTCACCCAACTTTGCATGTGGTTAGATTATTTTTTTTATCTCTGTAATTTACTCTTATCTAAATGTCATTAAAGGACTTAAGCAAATGGAAGATTTATTTAAAATATTCAAAGCATTTCAGTTATTGAGATGAAGAAGATTTCAGGTTTTTAGACAAATTATATTTTAGATTAATGCCCTATTTTTTTTTTCATTAGGAAAATATTACGATGTTATCTGCATTTCACTACAGGGATTAATAATGTGGAAGAGAAACCAAATATTTCGCAATATTTCTTGAAGAAAATACGTTCTAATCACATGAGCGTTCTCCTACAGAAATTAAACACGTTTATAAATCTGTAGAAACTCATTGAATCCTAAATTTTTGTCAATAATTAAAATATTAGATAACTTCTATAAAAAAGGAGGAAATAACTGTCAGAACGTTTGTTTCAATTATGGGCAAATTTATAAAGGCAAAATGTATCATTTTTATAAATTTCAAAAATTTTTACTCATATTTTAACAATTTTTTACTCTTTTCTTCTAATATTTTTGGTTTCTCGAAAACTTCTAGATTTCTGCGTGGAAAGAGATATTGAGTTTTTCTCTTGTTCTTTAAGGAGACCTTTTAAAATTTTGGAAAAATCGATTTTTTTAATTATTTTTTTATAGAGGGATCCTTTCTGAATGTTTTAAAAGAAACCGCATGAAGATATTCCCAATACAACGGAAGTTATTAAGAAAATAAAAATATCAGAAAAGGTGATTTAAGTATTGTTTACATTTTGGCGGCTCCATGACAGCTGTCATGTCACTGGTGCCAGCTGCGTTTCTCTGTTTCTTATTTTTTCATTCCAATTATAATCAAATGCTTGAATCTAAGCCTCAAATATTATTATTATTGTTCTGAATATTAACTACAACTTCTACTAACTTTATATTACTTTAACTTCTATTTTGTTTTGATAAAGTGATTTCTGATTCTATGCTCGCCGTTACTGTTTGTCACATCATATTGTTTATATAAAATAAGTTTTAGGAAAAATATTTGCTTCTTATAAACTTTTTAATGATGAATTCGACTGAACCTGCCAAAAGACCATCAGGTAAACGTCCTAAAAAAAGGAAGTTTACTGGTAATATGCACACGAGGGGCAAAGCTGTACACAGTGTGCATGAATCGCTAAGCAACAGTGCATCTGGAAAAAAGATTCAGTTGCAAGATGTTGATTCATCTTTTATTGAAAATAATGATGGTTTTGATGGCTATAGAATCTTTGACGAAAATATTATGCTTACAAACATTCAAAACTTCGTTTCTTGCAAAAAGTGTGGTGGAGATATTACACTAACAGAACAATGTGTAAGAGGTTTGTCTAGTGTTTTTTCGATTGAATGCAAGAACTGTAGTGACTTAGTTCGTTTAGAAATTCAAAAATGTTGGGCGAAAGAAAAAATATTCCTGAAATAAACAGACGTTTTGTTTATGCGATGAGGACAATTGGACAGGGCCATGCAGCAATGACTACTTTCTGTGGTGTCATGGACTTTCCTCCACCAGTTGTTGAAAAATCATATAATAACGTTATAAACAAACTACTATTGTGTAGTAAAGAAGTTGCAGAAGAAGCTTCAATGCAAAATGCAGCTTTGGAAGAGGTGGCGTTGACAAATTCTTCTGATATAGTAATTAGTGGAGATGGAACGTGAAAAACCTGTGGCTATTCTTCTCGTGTTGGTGTGTGTGCTGTCATAGGGGACAGAACAGGAAAGGTTATTGATGTGGAAGTGATGTCTTCTTACTGTAAGGGATGCGACTCTTGGAAACGAAGAAAAGGGTCACCTGCTTACAAAAAGTGGAAAATTCTTCACGTTAAAGAGTGTTTGAAAAACCACAATGGCTCAGCTGGCATGATGGAGACTGTGGGAATGGTTCGTATATTTCAGCGCTCAATAAGTCATCGTTCTGTGAGATATATCTTACATCGGGAATGGTGACTCCAAAACCTTCTCATCTACTACTGCATCCAATCCGTATGCAGAAAATATCTCCGTTTTAAAAATTGAATATGCTGGACATGTTCAAAAAAGAATGGGAACTCGTTTACGAAAGTTAAAACAATTGAGTTCTAAACTCAGTGATGGGAAGTCAATAGGTGGTAAAGGAAGGTTGACCGACAGAATTATAGACTTAATGACATCGTACTATGGAAATGCAATCCAACAAAACAAAACATGCCTGTCAGATATTCGAAAAGCTGTTTGGGCTGTGTATTTCCATCTGCGTTCAAGCGACGAAGAACCATTGGATAGTTTTTGCCCTGTAGGCCCTAATTCTTGGTGTAAATATCAAAACCAGTTATTAGAGGGCAGTGTTGAAACTTTTAGACACAATAACAAATTGCCAGTGGCAGTAATGGATGCCATAAAGCCTATATTTAATGATCTGTCACAACCTAAACTCCTACAAAAATGTCTAGGAGGTAAAACCCAAAATAATAATGAATCGATTAACTCAATAATATGGAAGTTATGCCCGAAAACTTTAGGTGGTGGTAGAAAGATTGTCGATATTTCGACAAATGAGGCAATTGTCATTTTCAATGATGGCAATCAAGGCAGATTAAAATTATGCAATCTCTTGGTCTGACTGTTGGCGATTTTGCACAGAAATTTGTTACACTTGTGACATTTTAATCTCCGCACAAAGGAAGTGCGTCAGGCTAAGAGAATGCAATTTAAAGCTACCTGTAAAAAATTAACTGAAAAAGAGGGAACATCATATTCAAGTGGTGAATTTTAACATTTTAGAATCATGGTAATACATTGCATTCTACCATAAATAATTTAATATTTATAAAAAGTAGTTATTAATTAAGGTATTGATTGTTTTTTAAGTAATATTTATGAAATTTTTAACTTTATTTTGAAGAAAGGAATCACTTTGTTGTATTTTGATTATTTCGTGGCTTTTGATATCATTTCGATGTTTGTACTGCATTGGTAAAATATATTTTTTTAGTAACAATAATTTTAATAAATGGATGTTTATTGACTAAATAAACTTCACGTTAGCTTAAGTTTAAATTTATTTATTATTTGAATCACTAAAATAATATATATATAAAGCTGTGTTGAGTTTTATGTTTGATGTCTATTTTCTCATAACGTCATTTTTTCTCATTACGCGCACACACAAAATATGTTTTTATATAATTATAATAGTTTTAATAAAGGATGTTTCTTGACTAAATAAACTTCACATTTTAGTTTTAATTTAAATTTGTTTATTATTTGAATCACTAAAATAGCATATATATAAAACTGTGGTGAATTTTATGTTTGATGTCTATTTTCTCAGAACGTCATTTTTTCTCATTACGCGCAAGATATTCTCAACACCGTTTCTTGGAAGTTGATAAAATTTTTACTGGAGATTCTGACCATATTTGTACTCAAAAGGACGAACCAGTTTGAATTTTTAATGAAAAAACTTAAAATTATTAATAAAAAATAACCATTTTTTTTAAATTTAAAAGTTAAATTTTAATTTTTTTTAGTTTACTAAAAAATTTAAAACAGTGTTTCATGCTTCGTCATTTTAAAGATAAAACAATTACCAACACTGAGCAAAAATATCATCAAAAAATATTGGAAACTTTTTTTTATAAAGCTGCGCGCAATGCATATCACTCGTGAAAGGAAAACCAAAAATTACTTTTGTAATTAGCCAATTAAAAATTTTTATCTTAATTAAAAATATGTTCATTGGATATGTTTTAAGTAAAGTAATATCTATTTGTTTATTCCTCCAAAATTTACATTCCAAGAAACAGTAATAAAAAAATTATAGAGCTTTAAAGCTGTATTACATTTTTAACCATTTTTGACTTTTTAAAAGGTATGTGACCCCTTAACTGATATAAAATAATTGAGGTACCTCTAACAAAACAAATGCACTTTTTCTCTTTGATTTTCTTAACTTTTCATTCAAAACGGTTTTTGTTTGTTTGTTTATAATCCATATAACATTAACATTTAAATTACTGCTTGAGATGGATATCTCAACTTAAAAGAAAAAGAGTATGAATTATAATGATAAAATTAATAATTATATTTTTAAACAAAAGCTGCCCAAACTCGTTATTGATTATTACTATTTAACAGGCGTAAAATTCTAGCCCTTAGCCGCGATGAATTTCGTAGACCTTGATCTGTCGATCAGGTGGCATGAGCAACACTATTTAAAATTACACAATCTAAGAGAACCATCAAACATGCGATCCAATTCGGAATCTTTATATCAATACTTCTTCTACTTATGCAGTCGATGTAACCCAGTCATTAGTATCTTAAGTTTTTGGCCTTTTTTGTAGTATAGATGAATAATGGACTCAAATCCCGATCTCATTTAACACTAGTTTTGTTGCAGGACTGATGGGAGTCAGATCTTTTAAGGCTCCAATTCCCTTACGTTGGCTTGGCTTGGAAAGTAGAAGTACCAGTTCAGATATCGTCCTCGTCGCTTACCGTTACTTGTCATCATAATTTTGATCCTTGGTTCAAAAAAAGGAGGACCTTCGGCCCTCCTTTTTTTTTCTAAGAGAAGGGTTGATAAGCAATCAGTCAAGCCTCACTTCACTTAATTTCCTTACATGACTGAACAGATCACTCGAGTATATGTAACCATTGGAATACACATCAGAACATCTGTTATGGATAGCAGATCAGAAATGAAAAGTTAAACTAAAAGCAATTCGAAAAGAAACATGGATATTTAAGTCGCATATAAACTGAAAAATTAAAACGATACTGAATGAATTTATTAAAGTATTTACAGATTTTGTTTTGTAATTTATGCTTATGTATATATATATATATATCGCCCTAAAATGCAATTAAAATATTACAATGTAATTGACGTGGAATAATTATTGGTAACGCACCAAAACCAGAGCATAATGAGATTTAATCAATGTGTTTTTATGGTGCCGTTTAAAAGTGGTGTTTTTAAAAGTTTTTATGGTGGCGAAGTTTTAAATATACTTCTTTAGACAATTATTTTGTTTCATTTTTTATATCTCTTAAACTCTGATTCATTCTCTCATACATTTGGTTTTAATTTTTGAAACTGATACATATATTCAGTTTTAAAAAATACAACTATTGAATTTAGAACACATGAACTAATAATAATTTTATTTCTGTTTGTGCTGCAGGGGAGATAATTAATTTAATGTTAGATAATAAATGAAAAATCATAGTTGGTAAAAGAATTGCATTACTCTAATGCTATTTACGGAACATCTTAAAGATAGTTTTTGACAAATTAGGTATCTCAGGACTAATAAACCATAAAACTCACAAATAATTCAGCAATTTTTTTCGTTAATTTGCTAAATAAAAAGGTTTTTTCTTTCACTATCGACGAAGATCGATTGGATATGATGATCTTTCGATTAGGCAACTCCGGAGTCAGGAAAGGTTGAGAACGTGTTGCTGCGTGTGCCTGCCCTGTGAATGCCCTTTAAAAGAGCCTCATCACAGATTAAATCGATACAATTATCAATCTAGGGCATTGGAGGGTTGGTAAGGATTCTTTCAGAGAGCCAGTTTCAGTCGGAATTCAGAAGATTTTGTCAGATACTGTGGAACATTAGAAAAACAATTTGTAGCTTATTGACCGTACACCACATCTATTTATCGTCTTCTTAATTTGGAAGTTAAAAACGCTTAATAATGATAGAAGCAAGGAATATAAATATATATATATGGTATGTAGATATTATTCTTCCAATCATTCATAGTTTTGAGCAGGAAGCAAAAATACTTCGTGGTCAGTGAGATAAAATCTCACGCAGTGAATTTTCCTGGTTTAAAACATATTATTCAGAAATGCTAGTCAATGGTACTGGGCTTTTATGAAAATTGACTTTCATACGTTATACTACAAATGATTGTGTTACCAATTTTAAAACTGACAAAATCGCTTTTTTATAAACAAAAATATTTCTGAAATGCGTTTCGATCATGAAGTATAGATACAAATGAATTTTACTTGCGTGATAAAAAAAGTTTTATTTAAGCTAAAAGTTAAGACGATTTCTTACAGGTGTTATGAGAAGAAAAATATGTGGTGCGCATAATGGATAACATTAATCTAATTATGATTTTCAAATTGACGAAAAGGGATATTCTTCTAGAAGTCTTTGTAAAAAAATATATATTCCGTTTGCTTAGAAATAATAGAAAGTGAAGAAAGGAAAAAAAGAACGTATTTAAAAAATTCAAACAAGCAAATATAGCACTTATTTAATAATTCTATTAAGTAGAGGACAAAATACGTCCTCAAGTAACACAATTAATCGACTTTATTCGTGAAAGTTTATTCGTAAATTAGTTAGTCGCTCTCATCTTTATATTGTTTACACTAGATCAAGGAAAACATCAAGAAACACATTTTACGTAAGAAAAAATGGTCCAACTCGGATAAAAATGAGTACCATGATAAAATATGCTGCTCTCTATAGGATAGCGAAACCGGAATATAATATTAATGCTTCAGTTCTTTTATATCTGATGAAATATTCCAAAAAAAAATTCATATTCTATTCTTTAACATTAAGCAAAAACAGCCTTAAAGTCGGCAATGACCGCATATCGCTTACAAGTTATCTCCAGATGACAGAGAGAAGAAACTACGCTGTTATAAGAATAGTACGTATCAATGGATATTTTTCTATTTATGCGTATGGAAGTCATGTTAAAGTTGTTTTTGCTTTCATGTTTTATCTAAAGGTCCAATAAGTTGTACATGAAAAGCATGCTTTCTATACTGACAGTGGTTGGACATAATATGTTGAAACTGTGGTGCTATGCTAAAAGGAATATGAA